>CM033470.1:310595350-310649890 GCA_019447015.1 Hymenochirus boettgeri | reverse complement strand
CAATATTATTAGGATCCCGTACCAACCAGAACTACAAGTATTGTATGAAAACCAGTACTTCTCAACATTAATATAGTATCTCTTTACCAACTAGAACTAAATATATGTATCAATACCAGTATTCCCAATATTATATAGTATCCCTATACCAACCAGAACTGCAGTATATGAATAATACCAGTAATTCCAATATTATATAGTTCCCTGTACCAACCAACTACAGTATATGTATTAATACCAGTAATTCTCAATATTATATAGTATCCCCGTACCAACCAGAACTGCAGTATATGTATTAATACCAGTAATTCTCAATATATATAGTATCCCCTGTACCAACCAGAACTGCAGTAATATGTATTATACCAGTAATTCCATATTATATAGTATCCCTGTACCAATCAACTACAGTATATGTATTATACGAGTAATTCTCAATATTATATATACCCTGTACCAACCAGAACTACAGTATATTTATTAATACGAGCAATTCTCAATATTATATAGTATCCCCATACCAACCAAACTACAGTATATGTATTAATACCAGTAATTCATTTCTCAATATTATATAGTATCCCTGTACCAACCAAACTACAGTATATTTTTAATACCAGTAATTCTCAATATTATATAGTAATCCCTGTACCAACCAGAACTGCAGTAATATTTATTAATACCAGTAATTCTCAATATTATATAGTATCCCTGTACCAACCAGAACTGCAGTATATGTATTAATACCAGTAATTCCCAATATTATATAGTATCCCTGTACCAACCAGAACTACGTATATGTATTAATACCAGTAATTCCCAAATTATATAGTATCCCGTACCAGCCCAGAACGCAGTATATGTATTAATACCAGTAATTCTCAATATTATATAGTTCCCTGTACCATCAGACTACAGTATATGTATTAATACGAGTAATTCTCAATATTATATAGTATTCCCTGTACCAACCAGAACTACAGTATATTTATTTATACCAGTAATTCTCAATATTATATAGTATCCCCATACCAACCAGAACTACAGTATATGTATTAATACCAGTAATTCTCAATATTATTGTTCCCTGTACCAACCAAACTACAGTATATGTATTAATACCAGTAATTCTCAACATTATATAGTATCCACATACCAACCAGAACTGCAGTATATGTATTAATACCAGTAATTCTCAATATTATATAGTATCCCTGTACCAACCAGAACTACAGTATATTTATTATACCAGTAATTCCCAATATTAATATGTATCCCTATACCAACCATAACTGCAGTATATGTATTAATACCAGTAATTCCCAATATTATATAGTATCCCTGTACCAACCAGAACTACAGTATATGTATTAATACCAGTAATTCTCAATATTATATAGTATCCCCGTACCAACCAGAACTGCAGTATATTTATTAATACCAGTAATTCTCAACATTATATAGTATCCCTTTACCAACTAGAACTAAAGTATATGTATTAATACCAGTAATTCCCATATTTATTAGTAATCGCTATACCACCAGAACTGCAGTATATGTATTAATACAGTAATTCCCAATATTATATGTATCCCTGTACCAACCAGAACTAAAGTATATGTATTATACCAGTAATTCTCAATATTATATGTATCCCCTACCAAACCAGAACTGCAGTATATTATTAATACCATAATTCTCAATATTATATAGTATCCCTGTACCAATCAGAACTACAGTATATGTATTAATACGAGTAATTCTCAATATATAAGTATTCCCTGTACCAACCAGAACTGCAGTATATGTTATAATACCATTAATTCCCATATATTTAGTATCCCCTGTACCAACCAGAACTACAGTATATTTAATTAATACCAGTAATTCTCAATATTATATAGTATCCCCGTACCAACCAGAACACAGTATTGTATAATACAGTAATTCTCAATATTATATAGTATCCCCTGTACCATAGGAACTACAGTATATGTATTAATACGAGTAATTCTCAATATTATATAGTATCCCGTACCAACCAGAACTACAGTATATTTATTAATACCAGTAATTCTCAATATTATATAGTATCCCCATACCAACCAGAACTACGTATATGTATTAATACCAGTAATTCTCAATATTATATAGTATTCCCGTACCAACCAGAACTGCAGTATATTTATTAATACCAGTAATTCTCAACATTAATAGTAATCCCTTTACCAACTAGAACTAAAGTATATGTATTAATACCAGTAATTCCCAATATTATATAGTAATCCCTATACCAACCAGAAACTGCAGTATATGTATTAATACCAGTAAATTCTCAATATTATATAGTTCCACATACCAACCGAACTGCAGTATATGTATTATAACTTAATTCTCAATATTATATAGTATCCCTGTACCAACCAGAACTACAGTATATTTTATAATACCAGTAATTCCATATTATATAGTATCCCTATACCAACCAGAACTGCGTATATGTATTAATACCAGTAATTCCCATATTATATAGTATCCCTGTACCAACCAGAACTACAGTATGTATTAATACCAGTAATTCTCAATATATATAGTATCCCCGTACCAACCAGAACAACCTATATGTATTAATACCAGTAATTCTCAATATTATATAGTATCCCTGTACCAATAGAACTACAGTATATGTATTAATTAGTAATTCTCAATATTATATAGTATCCCTGTACAACCAAACTACAGTATATTTATTAATACCAGTAATTCTCAATTATATAATATCCCCATACCACCAAACTACGTATATGTATTAATACCAGTAATTCTCATATTATATGTATCCCCTGTACCAACCAGAACTACAGTATATGTATTAATACCAGTAATTCCTCAACATTATATATTGTATCCACATACCAACCAGAACTGCAGTATATGTATTAATACCAGTAATTCTCAATATTATATAGTATCCCTGTACCAACCAGAACTACAGTATTTTATTAATACCAGTAATTCCCAATATTATATAGTATCCCTGTACCAACCAAACTACAGTATATGTATTAATACCAGTAATTCTCAATATTATATAGTATCCCCGCACCAACCAGAACTGCAGTATATTTTTAATACCAGTAATTCTCACATTATATAGTATCCCTTACCACTAGAACTAAAGTATATGATTAATAATACCAGTAATTCCCAATATTATATAGTATCCCTATACCAACCAGAATTGCAGTATATGTATTAATACCAGTAATTCCCAATATTATATAGTATCCCTGTACCAACCAGAACTACAGTAATGTATTAATACCATGTAATTCTCAAATATATATAGTATCCCCGTACCAGCCAGAACTGCAGTATATGTATTAATATCGTAATTCTCGATATTATATAGTATCCCTGTACCATCAGAACTCAAGTATATGTATTAATACGAGTATTCTCAATATTATATAGTATCCCTGTACCACCAGAACTACAGTATATTTATTTATACCAGTAATTCTCAATATTATATAGTATCCCCATACCAACCAGAATACAGTATATGTATTAATACCAGTAATTCTCAATATTATATAGTAATCCCTGTCACCATCAGAACTACAGTATATGTATTCAATCGAGTAATTCTCAATTTATATTTATTAATACCAGTAATTCTCAACATTATATAGTATCCCTTTAACCAACTAGAACTAAAGTATAAAGTAACAGCTAAGGTCTGTTGGTCTGGGAGTCACATTTGTACATGGATGAATTGGTTAAAGAATAGGACAGAGAGTAGTTTTTAATGGGGCTCATCATTATGGACTAAAGTGCTAGGGGGTGCCACAGGGTTCTGTGTTGGGGCCGCTTCTATTTAATCTATTTATTAATGATTTGGAAGTGGGTATTGTCAGCAAGGTTTCTGTGTTTTGCTGACGACACAAAACTTGTCGACCATTAACAAACTTCAGAGATTTGCAATCGTTGCAAGGGGATCTAGATAATTATCACATTGGGAGCTAAGTGGAGATGAAATTCAATGTGATAAATGTAAGGTGATGCATTTTGGACTTAAAATACTTGTCTACTTTATACTTACAATGGCTCTGTGTTAAGTGAATCCCTGTTGGAAAGGTATCTTGGAGTTTTGTGGATAACAAACTTAAAGTTACAGCAGTGCCAGGCTGGCAACAGCCAGAGCCAGCATGGTATTGTCTTGTATAAAGCGAGTAATGGATTCAAGGGAGGAAAATGTAATTCTCCCTCTTTACAAAGCATTGGTAAGGCCTCATTGGAATATGCAGTGCAATTTTGGAATCCTGTGTACAAAAAGACATCTTTAAATGGAAAGTTCAGAGAAGGGCAACTAAATTAATAAGGGATGGGGGAGCTTGAATATGAAGAGAGACTGGAAAAGTTACAATTATGTACGCTGAGAAAGGCGCTTGCTTGGGGATATGATTACTGTGTATAATACATTAACGGGCCATACAATAAAACTTCTGGGCATTGTTCACCAAGAGACATGTCAAAGGACCGAGGACATCCTTAAGACTTGAAGAAAAAAGGTTAGGCTTCAAGCTCGGAAAGGGTTTTTCACTGGAGAACGGTAAGGCTAGGGAACTGCTTCCAGTGGACGTTGTAATGGCGTTCATTGGTCAGTTTCAAAAAAAGCTGGATGAGTTTGCTGCAAACAAGGAATGTTGCAAGTTACTGTTTTGATACATAAAGTAGAGTTGATCCAGGGAAATTTCCGATTGCCACTGGAGTCAGGAAGGAATTTTTTCCACCTTCATAAATTTGGTGGGGTTTTTGCCTTCCTCTGGATCAACAGTTAGGCAGGAATGAGATATTGCAGATGGGTTGGACTGGATGGACGTATGTCTTTATTCAACCTCAATACTCATACTATACTATACTATACTATTAATACCAGTAATTCACATATTATATAGTATCCCTATACCCTACCAACCAGAACTGCAGTATATGTATTAATACGAGTAATTCTCAATATATATAGTATCCCTGTACCAACCAGAACTACAGTATATTTATTAATACCAGTATTCTCAATATATATAGTATCCCATACAACCAGACTACAGTATATGTATAATACCAGTAATTCTCAATATTATATAGTATCCCTGTACCAACCAGACCTACAGTATATGTATTAATACAGTAATTCTCAACATTATATAGTATCACTGTACCAACCAGAACTACAGTAATTTATTAATACCAGTAATTCCAATATTATATAGTATCCCTGTACCAACCGAACTACAGTATATTTATAATACCAGTAATTCTCAACATATATAGTATCCCTTTACCAACTAGAACTAAAGTATATGTATTAATACCAGTAATTCCCAATATTATATAGTATCCCTATACCAACCAGAACTGCAGTATATGTATTAATACCAGTAATTCCCAATATTATATAGTATCCCTGTACCAACCAAACTACAGATATGTATTATACCAGTAATTCTCAATATTATTAGTATCCCAGTATTAACAGAACTGCAGTATATGTTTAATACCAGTAATTCTCAATATTATATTATCCTGTACCAATCAGAACTACAGTATATGTATGATACGAGTAATTCTCAAAGTTATATAGTATCCCGGTACCAACCAGAACTACAGTATATGTATAATACCATTAATTCTCAACATTATATAGTATCCCTTTACCAACGAGACTAAAGTATATGTATTAATACCAGTAATTCCCAATATTACCGTATATCCTCGAGTATAAACCGAGTTTTTCAGGCTGTAAAACCTGCCTGAAAACTTGGACTCGTTTTATACTCGAGTCACTAAGTTGAAGGTACCTGTAAGCGTCCTCTCCATTCCGGCAGCAGCGTCTCTCTATTCGATCATTCCTGTACTGGCGCGCCGGCCGACGTCACGGCCCGGCGCCAAGCCCGGCCCAATTAGTGACGTCAGCCGCGCGCAGTACAGGAATGAGTGCGGATGCCGGAATGGAGAGGACGCTGCTGCCGGAATGGAGAGGACACTGCTGCCGGAATGGAGAAGACACTTACCTTCAATGCCAGCAACAGGAAACCCTTGAATGAGGAGAGCCCACAGCTCGTTGAAGGAGAGCCCATAGGTACAAAACTGAACTGGGTGGGAGGGTGAGGGTGGCATTCAAATGTTTGAAACTAGAACTCCCAGCATGCTTTAATTACTGGAGTTGTAGTTTCCAAACATCTTGAATGCGAAGTGAGGGTGGCATTCAATATTTTTGGAAACTACAACTCCCAGCTAATAAAGCATGCTGGGAGTTGTAGTTTCCAACATCTTGAATGCCACCCTCACTTGGCATTCAAGATATTTGGAAACTACAAACTCCCAGCTAATAAAGCATGCTGGGAGTTGTAGTTTCCAAACATCTTGAATGCCAAGTATACCTCGGTTTATACTCGAGTCAACAACTTTTATTAGATTTTTTAGGTGAATTGGGCACCTCGGTTTATACTCGGGTCGGTTTATAACTCGAGTATATACGGTATATAGTATCCCTATACCAACCAGAACTGCAGTATATGTATTAATACCAGTAATTCCCATATTATATAGTATCCCTGTACCAACCAGAACTGCAGTATATGTATTAATCCAGTAATTCTCAATATTATTAGTATCCCTGTACCAACCAGAACTACAGTATTGTATTGATACAAGTAATTCTCAAAGTTATATAGTATCCCTGTGCCAACCAGGACTACAGTATATGTATTAATACCAGTAATTCTCAATATATTAAGTATCCCTGTACCAACCAGAACTATAGTATATTTATTAATACCAGATATTCTCAATATTATAGTATCCCTGTACCAACCAGAACTACAGTATATTTATTAATACCAGTATTCTCAATGTTATATAGTATCCTGTACCAACCAGAACTGCAGTATATTTATTAATACCAGTAATTCCTCAATATTATATAGATCCCTGTACCAACCAGAACTCAGTATATGTATTAATACCAGTATTCTCAACATTATATAGTATCCCTTACCACAGAACTAAAGTATATGTATTAATACCAGTAATTCCCAATATTAATAGTATCCCTATACCAACCAGAACTGCAGTATATGTATTAATCCACGTAATTCCCATATTATATAGTATCCCTGTACCAACCAGAACTACAGTATATGTATTAATACCAGTAATTCTCAATATTATATAGTATCCCTGTACCAACCAGAACTGCAGTATATGTATTAATACCGATAATTCTCAATATATATAGTATCCCTGTACCAATCAGAACTACAGTATATGTAATGATACGAGTAATTCTCAAAGTTATATAGTATCCCTGTACCAACCAGAACTACAGTATATGTATTAATACCAGTAATTCTCAATATTATAGTATCCCTGTACCAACCAGACTACAGTATATGTTTAATACAGTAATTCTCAATATTATATAGTATCCCTGTACAACCAGAACTACAGTATATTTATTAATACCAGTAATTCTCAATATTATATAGTATCCCATACCAACCAGAACTACAGTATATGTATTAATACCATAATTCCCAATATTATATAGTATCCCTGTACCAACAGAACTACAGTATATGTATTAATACCAGTAATTCTCAACATTAATATAGTATCCCTACCAACCAGAACTGCAGTATATGTATTAATACCAGTAATTCTCAATATTATATAGTACCCTGTACCAACCAGAACTACAGTATATGTATGATACGAGTAATTCTCAAAGTTATATAGTATCCCTGTGCCAACCAGACACAGTAAGTATTAATACCAGTAATTCTCAAATTAATAGTATCCCTGTACCAACCAGAACTAAGTATATTATTAATACCAGTAATTCTCAATATATATAGTATCCCTGTCCAACCAGAACTACAGTATATTTATTAATACCAGTATTCTCAATGTTATATAGTATCCCTGTACCAACCAGAACTCAGTAATTTAATTATCCAGTAATTCTCAATATTATATAGATCCCTGTACCAACCAGAACACGTATAGTATTAATACCATAATTCTCAACATTATATAGTTCCCTTACCAACTAGAACTAATTTATGTAATACCAGTAATTCCCATATTATATGTATCCCTATACCAACCGAACTGCAGTATATTTATAATCCGTAATTCCCAATATTATATAGTATCCCTGTACCAACCAGAACTACAGTATATGTATTAATACCAGTAATTCTCAATTTTATATAGTATCCCGTACCAACCAAACTGCAGTATATGTATTAATACCAGTAATTCTCAATATTATATAGTATCCCTGTACCAATCAGAACTACAGTATAGTAATGATCGAGTAATTCTCAAGTTATATAGTATCCCCTGTACCAACCAGGACTACAGTATTGTATTAATACCAGTAATTCTCAATATTTATATGTATCCCTGTACCAATCAGAACTACAGTATATGTATTAACGTAATTCTCAATATTATATAGTATCCCTGTACCAACCAGAACTACAGTATATTTATTAACCAGTAATTCTCAATATTATATATATTCCCATACCAACCAGAACTACAGTATATGTATTAATACCAGTAATTCTCAATATTATATAGTATCCTGAGGCCAGGTAGGGGCAAGTCCTATATGGACTCTGCTATCCTCCTTCTGGGCATTTGTTTGGGACTTTGGGGGGGACTACAGGAGAACCTTATGGAGCTGGGATGTAGGTAAGGATTAAACTACACTACATGATGGGGGCCAGTAGTTGGGGGGATTATAGTTTTGGGGGTGGACAGCCCTTTAATTCATATACTGGATTCTGGTTGGTACAGGATACTATATAATATTGGAATTACTGGTATTAATACATATACTGTAGTTCTGGTTGGTACGGGATACTATATAATATTGAGAATTACTGGTATTAATATATATACTGTATTTCTGGTTGGTATGGGGATACTATATAATATTTAGAAATCAACTGTTAAGAAGGTTTAAAAAGAGGTGAAAAGGTTGGACTTGATGGAGGCATGTCTTTATTCAACCTCAATTACTATGTTACTTTGCTTGGCTAGCAGGCACGTCTGTAATTGGCTGAGAGTCAGACATTCACAAGAACGGCTGTTGGCTATTGATTTAGCCAAGGGAACCCGGTCTGAGAAAGTTTCTCCTGACTTTTCGTTTACAGATACACCATGCGGTGTTGGGTTGGTAGGGGAAAGCTACACTGCAGAAACTTAAAGTTCTGCCCCCCCTCGCTCTGGATGGAGTGAGGGAGGGGGAAAATCTTCTCCACAGTGCATGCTTGAGATCGTGAGAAGAGGCAGAAACCTTTTCACAGAAAGACAGCTCCTACTCTTCACTCTTTCTGGACTTTAGACAAGCATTGCAGAGGAACCTTTTAGAATAGAGGAGTAAGGTAAGGATTTTTAAAACTACACAGTGGGGCCAGCATGGGTTTAAAATTTAGTTTTGGGGTGGACATGCCCTTTAAAGTCACATTTCAAAGTGCTAGAAGGAGTGTGCCCTTTTTAAATAAGGTCGATTGTAAGAGACCAGAGTTCCCCTTTAAATAAATAGAAGTGTTCCCAGTATAGAACCCTGAGGCACTCCACCTTAGCCCACATATGTGTTAACGATCACTGGTGTTGCTACTCCTACTTCACAATCAACACGCCAAATATTGGGTGGCAATTTTTCCTGCACGAACGTGAACAAGACAACAGTATAAAAGGCAACAACTAGTCACTAATTTAGTATATACTGTGACTTCAGAAAATCTCGATATTTCTTAAAAGACCTTTTTGTAAAATTGTTTCTATAAATTTCTATTTGATGCATTTTATGACTTAATTGTATTGCATGTTCATGTGAAAACCACTAGAGGCAGTCTTTTGGCTTTAAACAAATAATTCAGTTTGAATTATTTTGGAAGGAAATCAATTTTCATCCTGAAGTATAAGAAGGTTAAGGGCTAGGCCGCACTAATGGCAATCTGATTGCACTTTTAAAAGTGCACACTAGTGTGGCAAAATTGATGTGGCCCCACTAGTGCACTGCACGCGCGATCTGTCAATTGGAGCACATTCAATCTGTATTTTTTGTGCCCTCGCTTTAATTGTGCAACATTGCGAGATCACCAGAAGCAGTGTTATCACATCCACTTCCTGGCCATTGTAGTCTGGCCTTACCCCGAGTAAAGTATGTACAAGGGCAGAACAATTAATGGTCTGGGGAAACAAACAGTCAATAAAACGCAGTACAGAACCCTGAGGCACTCCGCTTAGTTAGCCCACATAGATGTAGCTCCATTGACCACCACTCCTGTACAAGATCCAATAACCATTCTCTATTTATGAACAAATGTTTTTCTTCTAGGCCAACAGTCCTCAGTTTATACATTAGTCGCCTATTGTGGCACAGTATCAAAAGCTTTCACAAAATCCAAGTATACCACATCCACTGCTGTGCCTGAATCTAACTTCTTACTCACTCTTCATAAAAACCATTAAATTTGTCTGACCCAGTCTATTTCTCATAAATCCATGCTGACTACTAACATCAGTCAGTTCCGTATTGACATACAGAAACCAAAGAGAGGATTCTGCTTGTCACCCTGTAATATAGTTATAGGGAGAGAAGTGGAAAGGAAATGTAGTGATTCTATCCTAGGTATATCCATTTACATTAATAAACAATAACATGAATGTATAATATAACATATCACTGTCCCTTTAAATTCTGTTTTTATTGAAACATAAATTCATAGCAATTTGTTAACCTATTACCATATAGCGGTAGGCAACTATTGACCTATAGTGGCTGACAGCATACTGCATCTGGCTTTCCATCTAGAGTGTGACTATCTATAACATTAGGAGAGACAGTCACGCATGCTTAAAGCAAAAGTTGTAGCTTTCAGTCGCTGTCCAAGGCAAACTTTGACACTTATCCCTCATACTAACACACCACCCACTTAGGAAATGGACCTATCCCCCCCACATGTTAAAGGGTATGTCATCAAATTTTAACTTTCTTTTTAACTGATTTACTGAGAAACGGGTAAATGCACTATTTCTTACCTTCCGTCTTCAGTAAATCTTACAGAAACAGGAGACACCCGCAATCGTCCAGCGCTGCAAGAGACGCGGCTGAAAGCTGCAACGCCCCCAACGCATTGGGCTGTCAAGAGGCCGGCGCTGAGCGATCTGCGTGTAAGTGTCTCCTGCTCTCTTGCAAGATTTACTGAAGAACGGAAAGTAAGAGATAGTGCATTTACCCCGTTCTTCAGTAAATCAGTTAAAAAGAAAGTTAAAATTACGATGCATATACCTTTAAGAGAGCACCAGGGCACAGATATTATAATCTGATGCCTAGAAATGCTGCTGAATATAATGAATAATGTATCGCCTACTAAAAATGATATGCACGCCTGCAGCCTCGTGCTTTTTTATGGTCGGAACTCTTGACCATAAGAGTAATTTACAGTAGGTGGTACATTTATTTAATATAAACTCCACGCCCTTCTTTGGATCTAAATTGGATCTATCTGGAAATAATAGGCTATAATCTTCTGTAATATTTAGTGCCATGAAGTGTTTTTGCCTGCTGGCACAAGGTAAGAAACGGAGGACAGGAGTCGGAGCAAAAAAATGACTCTGGGGGAGTCATGTCAGTCTGGTGCAGGGGTGGGGGGTGTTGTGTCACTGGTGTCAGGGGTGGGGGGTGTTGTGTCTCTGGTGCAGGGGTGGGGTGTTGTGTAAGTCTGGTGCAGGGGTGGGGGGTGTTGTGTCAGTCTGGTGCAGGGGTGGGGGTGTGTGTCAGTCTGGTCAGGGGTGGGGGTGTTGTGTCAGTCTGGTGCGGTGGGGGGTGTTGTGTCAAGCCTGGTGCAGGGGTGGGGGGTGTTGTGTCAGTCTGGTGCAGGGGTGGGGGGTGTTGTGTCAGTCTGGTGCAGGGGTGGGGGGGGGTGTTGTGTCAGTCTGGTGCAGGGGTGGGGGGGTTGTGTGTAAGTCTGGTGCAGGGGTGGGGGGTGTTGTGTCAGTCTGGTGCAGGGGTGGGGTGTGTTGTGCAGTCTGGTGGGGGGTTGTTGTTGCATAACATTAACTGCCCCCTCGGGTGTCATCCAGTCTGGTGCAGGGGTAAGGGACTGTGGTGTCACAGCCTGGTGAAGGGGGGGGTCACAATCTGATACAAAGCAGGGTGGTTCCTCAGAGGAGGGGGGGCACATGTCAGTCTAATCATACTATAAACATCCATAGTCTGTACAGGAAACTCTCATGCTTTTATGGTCATGGAACTCCTCTGTGCTTATAATATCTTTATATTTACAGTAGGGGGTACATTATCCACCAAATAATTGGTACTTGGCTATGGCACGATCGTGGTGGCCACTGCCCAAAAACACTGTAAAAAGATAAACTCCAATGAAGCAGATTTATGGAAACAGTTGAGAACCACTGTCATTCCTATGTATTAAACACCAATATTATCATTGGAGATAAACCATGGCCTGTGTAGAAAAGAATAGAGCAGTGGAGACCCAATACTATCTCTTGTATAAAACTAGCTTGGGCTAAACCTGAAATATGCATTAAGGGTCTGTCCACAGTTAGCCAAAGGTCTGCCATATTTGTTACTGAATTCATTTGTTACTAAGCTAACAGCTAAGGTCTGTTGGTCTGGGGAGTCACATTTGTACATGGATAGAAAATTGGTTAAAGAATAGGATGCAGAGAGTAAGTAATTCTCAAAGTTATATAGTATCCCTGTGCCAACCAGGACTACAGTATATGTATTAATACCAGTAATTCTCAATATTATATAGTATCCCTGTACCAACCAGAACTATAGTATATTTATTAATACCAGTAATTCTCAATATTATATAGTATCCCTGTACCAACCAGAACTACAGTATATTTATTAATACCAGTAATTCTCAATGTTATATAGTATCCCTGTACCAACCAGAACTGCAGTATATTTATTAATACCAGTAATTCTCAATATTATATAGTATCCCTGTACCAACCAGAACTACAGTATATGTATTAATACCAGTAATTCTCAACATTATATAGTATCCTTAATACATATACTGCCGTTCTGGTGGTATAGGGATACTATATAATATTGGGATTACCGGTATTAATACATATACTTAGTTCTAGGTTGTAAAGGGATACTATATAATGTTGAGAATACTGGTATAATAATACATATATGTAGTTCGGTTGTACAAGGATACTATAAATATTGAGAATACTGGTATTAATAAATATACTGCAGTTCTGGTTGGTACAGGGAGACTATATAACATGAGAATTAGGTATTATAAATATACTGTAGTTCTGGTTGGTAAGGGATACTATATAATATTGAGAATTACTGGTATAATAAATATACTATAGTTCTGGTTGGTACAGGGATACTATATAATATTGAGAATTACTGGTATTAAACATATAACTGAGTCCTGGTTGGCACAGGATACTATATAACTTGGAAATTACTCGTATCAATCATATACTGTAGTTCTGTGTTGGTACAGGGGATACATATAATATTGAGAATTACTGGTATTAATACATTATACTGCAGTTCTGGTTGGTATGTGGATACTATATAATGTTGAGTACTGGTATTAATACATATACTGTAGTTCTGGTTGGTACAGGGATACTATATAATATTGAGAATTACTGGTATTAATACATACTGTAGTTCTGGTTGGTATGGGGATACTATATAATATTGAGAATTACTGTTATTAATAAATATACTGTAGTTCTGGTTGTACAGGATACTATATAATATTGAGAATTACTCGTATTAATAATATACTGTAGTCCTGGTTGGTACAGGGATACTTATATAGAGAATACTGGTATTAATACATATACTGTAGTCCTGGTTGGTACAGGGATATATATAACTTTGAGAATTACTCGTATCATTACATATACTGTAGTTCTGATTGGTACAGGATACTATATAATATTGAGAATTACTGGTATTTAATCTATACTGCAGTTCTGGTAATCGGGGATACTATATAATATTGAGATTACTGTATTAATACTATACTGTAGTTCTGGTTGGTACAGGGATACTATATAATTTGGGATTAATCTGGTATTAATACATATACTGCAGTTCTGGTTGGTATAAGGGATACTATACTTACCGTATATACTCGAGTATAAAAACGACCCGAGTATAAACCGAGGTGCCCAATTTCACCTAAAAAATCTAATAAAAGTGTTGACTCGAGTATTAAACCGAGTACTTGGCATTCAGATGTTGGAAACTACAATTCCCAGCATGCTTTATTAGAGGAGCTTGTAGTTTCCAAATATCTTGAATGCAAGGGAGGGTGGCATTCAAGTTGTTTGGAAACTACAAACTCCCAGCAGCTTTATTAGCTGGGAGTTGTAGTTTCCAACATATTGAATGCCACCTCACTTCGCATTCAGATGTTTGGAAACTACAACTCCCAGCTAATAAAGCGCTGGGAGTTCTAGTTTCCAACATTTGAATGCCACCCCTCACCCTCCCACCCAGTTCAGTTTGTACTATGGGCTCGTCCTTCATTCAGGAGCTGTGGGCTCTCCTCATTCAAGGGTTTTCCGTTGCTGGCATGAAGGTAAGTGTCTTCCATTCCGGCAGCAGTGTCCTCTCCATTCGGCAGCAGCGTCCTCTCCATTCCGGCATCCGCACTCATTCCCTGTACGGCGCGCCGGCTGACGTCACTAATTGCGCGGGCCTTGGCGGGCAGTGACGACTCGGCCGGCGCGCCAGTACATGGAATGATCGAATAGAGAGAGGACGCTGCTGCCGGAATGGAGAGGACGCTTACAGGTACCTTCAACTTAGTGACTCGAGTATAAACCGAGTCCAAGTTTTCAGGCAGGTTTTACAGCCTGAAAAACTGGTTTATACTCGAGTATATACGGTAATATTGGGAATTACTGGTATAATACATATACTTTAGTTCTAGTTGGTAAAGGATACATATAAGTTGAGAATTACTGGATAATACAATACTGTAGTTCTGGTTGGTACAGGGATACATATAACTTTGAGAATTACTCGTACATTACATATACTGTAGTTCTGATTGGTACAGGGATACTATATAATATTGAGAATTACTGGTATTAATACATATACTGCAGTTCTGGTTAATACTGGGATACTATTAATATTGGATTACTGGTATTAATACATATACTTTGTAGTTTGGTTGGTACAGGGATACTATATAATATTGGGAATAACTGGTATTAATACATATACTGCAGTTCGGTTGGTAGGGATACTATATAATATTGGGAATTACTGGTATTATACTCATACTTTAGTTCTAGTTGGTAAAGGGATACTATATAATGTTGAGAATTACTGGTATTAATACATATACTGTAGTTCTGTTGGTACAGGATACTATATAATATTGAGATTACTGGTATTATAAATATACTGTAGTTCTGGTTGGTACAGTGATACCTATAATATTGAGAATTACTCGATTAATACATAGTACTGTAGTTCTGATTGGTACAGGGATACTATATAATATTGAGAATTACTGGTATTAATACATATACTGCAGTTCTGGCTGGTACGGGGATAATATATAATATTGAGAAACTGGTATAATACATATACTGTAGTTCTGGTTGGAAGGGATACTATATAATTTGGAATTACTCGTATTAATACATATACTGCAGTTCTGGTTGGTATAGGGATACTATATAATATTGGGAATTACTGGTATTAATAGTATAGTATAGTATAGTATAGTATTTGAGGTTGAATAAAGACATACGTCCATCCAGTCCAACCCATCTAGCAATATCCTCATTTCCTGCCTAACTGTTGATCCAGAGGAAGGCAAAAACCCCCACCCAATTTATGAAGGGGGGAAAAAATTCCTTCCTGACTCAAGTGGCAATCGGAATTTCCCTGGATCAACTCTACTTTATGTATCAATACCAGTAACTTGCAACATTCCTTGTTTGCAGAAACCATCCAGCTTTTTTTGGAAACTGACCAATGAACCTGCCATTACAACGTCCACTGGAAGACAGTTCCATAGCCTTACCGTTCTCACAGTGAAAAACCCTTTCCGAGCTTGAAGCCTAAACCTTTTTCTTCAAGTCTTAAGGATGTCCTCGTGTCCTTTGACATGTTCTCTTGGTGAACAATGCCCCAGATAGTTTATTGTAGGCCCGTTAAGTATTTATACACGTAATCATATCCCCACGCAAGCGCCTTTTCTCCAGCGTACAATATGTAACTTTTCCAGTCTCTCTTCATATTCAAGCTCCCCCAATCCCCTTATTAATTTAGTTGCCTTCTCGAACCCTTTCCATTTAAAGATGTCCTTTTTGTACCAGGATTCCAAAATTGCACTGCATATTCCAAATGAGGCCTTACCAATGCTTTGTAAAGAGGGAGAATTACATTTTTCCTCCCTTGAATCCATACCTCGCTTTATACAGACAATACCATGCGGCTCTGGCTGTTGCCGACTGCACTGCTTGCTAACTTTAAGTTTGTTATCCACCAAAACTCCAAGATACCTTTCCAACAGGGATTCACTTAAACAGAGCCTTTATAGATAAGTAGCACAAGTATTTTTAAGTCCAAATGCATCACCTTACATTTATCAACATTGAATTCATCGCCACTTAGCAGCCCAATGTGATAATCTATCTAGATCCCCTTGCAACGATTGCACATCCTCTGAAGTTTTTAATGGTCGACAAAGTTTGTGTCGTCAGCAAAACAGAAAACCTTGCTGACAATACCCACTTCCAAATCATTAATAAATAGATTAAATAGAAGCGGCCCCAACACAGAACCCTGTGGCACCCCACTTAGCACTTAGTCCATAATGATGAGCCCCATTAACAACTACTCTCTGATCCTATTCTTTAACCAATTTTATCTGTCACAAATGTGACTCCCAGACCAACAGACCTTAGCTGTACTTTTATCTTTATACTTTAGTTCTAGTTGGTAAAGGGATACTATATAATGTTGAGAATAACTGGTATTAATAAATATAATATTGAGAATACTCGTATTAATACATATACTGTAGTTCTGATGGTACAGGGATACTATATAATATTGAGAATTTACTGGTATTAATACATATACTGTAGTTCTGGTTGGTATGGGGATACTAATAATATTGAGAATTACTGGTATAAATAAATATATGTAGTTCTTGGTTGGTACAGGGATACTATATAATATTGAGAATACTCGTATTAATACATATATGTTCTGATTGGTACAGGGATACTATATATATCGAGAATTCTGATATTAATACATATACTGCAGTCTGGCTGGTACGGGGATACTATATAATATTGAGAATTACTGCGGTATTAATACATATACTGTAGTTCTGGTTGGTACAGGATACTATATATATTGGGAATACTGGTATTAATACATATACTGCAATTCTGGTGGTATAGGGATACTATATAATATTGGGAATTACTGGTATTAATACATATACTTTAGTTCTAGTGGTAAAGGGATACTATATAATGTTGAGAATTACTGGTATTAATAAAATTACTGCAGTTCTGGTTGGTGCGGGGATACTATATAATATGAGAATTACTGGTATTAATACATATACTGTAGTTCTGGTTGTGACAGGGATACATATAATATTGGGAATTACTGGTATTAATAATATACTGTAGTTCTGGTTGGTACAGGGATACTATATAATATTGAGAATTACTGGTATAAATACTATACTGCAGTTCTGTGGTATGTGGATACTATATAATGTTGGAATTACTGGTATTAATACATATACTGTAGTTCTGGTTGGTACAGGGATACATTAATATGAGAATTACTGGTATTAATACATACTGTAGTTCTGGTGGTATGGGGATATTATATATATTGAGAATTACTGGTATTAATAAATATACTGTAGTTCTGGTTGGTACAGGGATACTATATATATGAGAATTACTCAATAATACTATATACTGTAGTTTTTATTGGTACAGGGATACTATATAATATTGAGAATTACTGGTATTAATACATATACTGTTGTTCTGGTTGGTACGGGGACATATATAATATTGAGAATTACTGGTATTAATACATATACTGTAGTTCTGGTTTACAGGGATACTATATAATATTGGGGAATTACTGGTATTATACATATACTGCTTCTGGTTGGTATAGGGATACTATAATATGGGAATTACTGGATTAATAAATAACTGTAGTTCTGGTTGGTACAGGGATACTATATAATATTGAGAATTACTGGGATTAATACATATACTGCAGTTCTGGTGGTAGTGGATAGATTATAATATTGAGAATACTGGTATTAATACATATACTGCAGTTCTGGTTGGTATAGGGATTCTATATAATATTGGGATTACTGGTATTAATACATTTTACTGTTCTAGTTGGTAAGGGATACTATATAATGTTGAGAATTACTGGTATTAATAAATATACTGCAGTTGTGGTTACGGGATAACTATATAATATTGAGAATACTGGTATTAATACTATACTGTAGTTCTGGTGTTATGGGGATACTATATAATATTGAGAATTACTGGTATTAATAAATATACTGTAGTTCTGGTTGGTAAAGGGATACTATATAATATTGAGAATTACTCGTATTAATACATATACTGTAGTTCCTATTGGTACAGGGATACTTTATAATATTGAGAATTACTGGTATAATACATATACGTTGTTCTGGTTGGTACGGGGATACTAATAATATTGAGAATTACTGGTATTAATACATAACTGTAGTTCTGGTTGGGACAGGGATACTATAAATTTGGGAATTACTGGATTAATACATATACTGCAGTTTGGTTGGTACAGGGAATACTATATAATATTGAGAATTACTCGTATTAATACATATACTGTAGTTTGATTGGTACAGGGATACTTATAATATTGAGAATTACTGGTATTAATACATATACTGCAGTTCGGTGGTAGGGGATACTATATAATATTGAGAATTACTGGTATTAATACATATACTTTAGTTCTGGTTGGGACAGGGATACTATATAATATTGGGAATTACTGGTATTAATACATATACTGCAGTTCTGGTTGGTAAGGATACTATATAATATTGGGAATTACTGGTATTAATACATATACTTAGTTCTGTTGGTAAGGGATACTTATATAATTGAGAATACTGGTATTAATAATATACTGCAGTGTCTGGTTGGTACGGGGATACTATATAATATGAGAATTACTGGTATTAATACATATACTGTAGTTCTGGTTGGTACAGGGATACTATATAATATTGGGAATTACTGGTATTAATACATATACTGCAGTTTGGTTGGTATAGGGATACATATATATTGGGAATTACTGGTATTATACAATAACTTTAGTTCTAGTTGGTAAGGGATACTATATAATGTTGAGAATTACTGGTATTAATAAATATACTGCAGTGGTTGGTACGGGGATTATATATATATTGAGAATTACTGGTATTATAAAATATACGTAGTTCTGGTTGGTACAGGGATACTATATAATATTGAGATTACTGGTATTAATACATATACTGCAGTTCGGTGGTATGGGGATAATATATATTGAGAATTACTGGTATTAAACATATACTGTAGTTTCGGTTGGTACAGGGAACTATATAATATGGGAATTACTGGTATTAATACATATACTGCAGTTTGGTTGGTATAGGGATATTATAATATTGGGAATTACTGGTATTAATACATAAACTGTAGTTCTGGTGTACAGGGATACTATATTAAATTGGAGAATTACTGGTATTAATAACATATACTGCAGTTCTTGGTGGTAGGGATACTATATAATTTGAGAATTACTGGTATTAATAACATATACTGTAGTTCTGGTTGGTAAGGGAACTAATAATATTGAGAATACTGGTATTAATACATATACTGTAGTTCTGGTTGGTATGGGATACTATATAATATTGAGAATTACTGTATAATAAATATACTGTAGTTCTGGTTGGTACAGGGAATACTATATAATATTGAGAATATATGTATTAATACATATACTGTGTTTGTTGTGTATTGGGACAGGGAACTATATAATATTGAGAATTACTGGTATTAATACATATACTGAGTTTGGTGGTACGGGGATACTATATAATATTGGGAATTACTGGTATAATACATATACTGTAGGCTGGTTGGTACAGGGATACTATATAATATTGGAATTACTGGTATTAATACATATACTGAGTTCTGGTTGGTACAGGGATACTATATAATGAGAATTACTGGTATTAATAAATATACTGCAGTTCTGGTTGGTACGGGATACTAATAATATTGAGAATTACTGGTATAATAATAATACTTAGTTCTGGTTGGTACAGGGATACTATATAATATTGAGAATACTGGTATTAATACATATACTGCAGTTCTGGTTGGTATAGCGATACTAATAATATTGGGAATTACTGGTATTAATACATATACTTAGTTCTAGTTGGTAAAGGGATACTATAATGTTGAGAATTACTGGTATTAATAATATACTGCAGTTCTGGTTGGTACGGGGATACTATATAATATTGAGAATTACGGATTAATACATATACTGTAGTTCTGGTTGGTACAGGGATACTATATAATATTGGGAATTACTGGTATTATACATATACTGCAGTTATGGTTGGTATAGGGATACTATATAATATTGGGAATTACTGGTATTAATAAATATACTGTAGTTCTGGTTGGTACAGGGATACTATATATATTGAGAATTACTGGTATTAATACATAACTGCAGTTCTGGTTGGTATGTGGATACATATAATGTTGAGAATTACTGGTATTAATACATATACTGTAGTTCTGGTTGGTACAGGGATACTATATAATATGAGAATTACTGGTATTAATACATATACTGTAGTTCGGTTGGTATGGGGATACTATATAATATTGAGAATTACTGGTATAAATAAATATACTGTAGTTCGGTTGGTACAGGGAATACATATAATATTGAGAATTACTCGTATTAATACATAACTGTAGTTCTGATTGGTACAGGGATACATATAATATTGAGAATTACGGTATTAATACAATACTGCAGTTCTGGCTGGTACGGGGATACTATATAATATTGGGGATTACTGGTATAATACATATACTGTAGTTCTGGTTGGTACAGGGAGACTATATAATAGGGAATTACTGGTATTAATACATATACTGCAGTTCTGGTGGTACAGGGATACTATATAATATGAGAATTACTGGTATTAATAATATTACTGCAGTTCTGGTTGGTACAGGGATTACTATATAATATTGAGAATTATGGTATTAAAATATACTGTAGTTCTGGTTGGTACAGGGATACTATATAATATTGAGAATTACTGGTATTAATACATATACTGTAGTTCTGGTTGGTATGGGGATACATATATATTGAGAATTGCTCGTATATAATAAATATACTGTAGTTCTGGTTGGTACAGGGATACTATATAATATTGAGAATTACTCGTATTAAACATATACTGTAGTTCTGATTGGTACAGGGATACTATATAATATTGAGAATTACTGGTATTATACATATACTGCAGTTTTGGTGGTACAGGGATACTATAATATTGGAATTACTGGTATTAATACATATACTGCAGTTCTGGTTGGTACGGGGATACTATATAATATTGAGAATTACTGGTATTAATACATATACTGTAGTTCTGGTTGGTACAGGGATACTATATAATATGGAATTACTGGTATTAATCATATACTGCAGTTCTGGGTGGTATAGGGATACTATATAATATTGGGAATTACTGGTATTGATACATATACTTTAGTTCTAGTTGGTAAAGAGATACTATATAATGTGAGAAGTACTGGTATTAATACATATACTGTAGTTCTGGTTGGTACAGGGATACTATATAATATTGAGAATTACTGGTATTAATACATATACTGTAGTTCTGGTTGGTACAGGGATACTATATATATTGAGAATTACTGGTATTAATACATATACTGTAGTTCTGGTGGTACAGGGATACTATATAATATTGAGAATTACTGGTATTAATACATATACTGTAGTTTGGGTTGGTACAGGGATACTATATAATATTGAGAATTACTGGTATTAATACATATACTGTAGTTGGTTGGTACGGGGATACTATAATTTTGAGAATTACTGGTATAAAACAATATACTGTAGTTCTGGTTGGTATGGGGATACTATATAATATTGAGAATTACTGGATCAATACATATAAGCAGTTCTAGATTTTTGGAGTCGCACACCTTTGGTGAATTTAAAGTTTTTATTGAAAACCCACATCAAAGTGTGGTTTCAAAAAACACATTAAATTCACCCAAGGTGTGCGACTCCAAAAATCTAGAAACTGTTTGCATTTTCCTCCCTTGGAAGTGGGGAGTATTGAGGAAGTCAGCACCCACCTAGGTTTGTGTGCATAAGGAACCTGTGAAAACATTTATCAATACATATACTATAGTTCTGGTTAGTACAGGGATACATTCTGATTACCATTTGGAGCCAGGAAGAAATTTTCCACCCCTTAAGCTAGGTACACACAGTGCAGATTTCTGAAAGATCTGCATACACACGTCCCGAGCGTTCTCCCTATAGGGAGAACGTTCGGGACTGTGTGTTTCCATCAGCCGCGGAGACTCCTATAGGGAGTTCTAGCGCGGCCGATGGAAATTTTCGGCCTTTCCGAAAGAGCGTACGGCCGACCCGATCGTTCGGCGGCCGCGCGCTCGTTCGGGAAACGAACGTACACACAGTAACGATAAAGCCCGATACCGTTGGATCCGACGGTATCGGGGCTTTATCGTTACTGTGTGTACCCAGGTAGAAAAACTACCGCAGTGGTATTCTATGGGGATCGCATTATCATAAATATCGTAAATTACGGTAATTTACGAATGTTATATAAATTAATGATAATGATCGTAAATTAACAATCGTTAAACCAACCGTAAGTTAACGATCATTAAAAGGCGAGGTATTGCTAAAAAGCGATACGGCACCTGTATGTATATGGACCTTTGTTCCAGTTCAGGCAAGCATCTGTTTGTGTTATCCTTAAAACGAGGGCAGTGTAGTATTGTGATACACAACAACTGTTCAAGTGATAAATAAAGTAACTTTTAATAGCAATGTGCTGTAATACCAACTTGATAAAAAAAAAGAGAGAGGATGCAATGAAGCAGCCGTAGTGATTGGCAGGGAAAGGAAACATTTTACTCTGATCTGCTTACTTCTACGATTTGTCAGGTTTCTATCCTCCAGCGGCCGAGGATTGATGAAATTGCATGTATACAGTATAAATGTGTAAATAAAGCAGATGTTTAAATGGCCCATTTACAAACAAATATGAATTGCAGCGGCTATGGTTTTAGACTAAATTTAAAGATTTTATACTTTGAAAAATACAAGGACTGGAAGAGCAGACACAATTAAAAAAACAATGAAGTCAGTATGACATTATTAATCCTGTATATACATGTGATGATGTCATAAAGTATTTTGGGAGCAGAATGGGGCTCATATCCAGTGTGAGCCATCTTACCTTTAAGCTGTCAATCAAGTATCTTATTATCATACAACTTTTGTGCTGTGTGCAGTTTTACGTAACTAGAATCAAACACTTAGTATGTGTGAATTGAATGGTGGGAAATACACTCTCCCGGTGTTGCTCAAAGAGATTACTGAGCATGCTGACTTCATAGGGAGTCATGTCAGATGGAAGGATGAGTCAGAGAGAGAAAGCATGCACCAACACACACAAATCTCAGAGAACTGATACTTAAATGTATTTAATATGGGCAAAATTATTTCAATATAACTGACATTAGCACAATAATGTGAAAAATCAGTTAACAATGAGCTTTGATTGGTCTAGGACAATCAGAGAATATTCAGTTATTCTATTTTTTTTTTAAACAAACGTTGCACTACTGGGGTACATGACTATGAAATCCCAGCTGAGTCATCTCACATAAGCACTGGGTAGCTGGAGAATATTAATTACGTAGTTCATACATTATTCATTCAATGGGCGCACAGTGAGTGACATATGGCTGTTTCATTGAGTGATAGAGGGTACAGGATTGGTGAAGGGGTCTCTGTAATTGCACATTGTCAGGTCTGTTTGGCTAATTTAGCCCATGTGAGGTGCTTGGAATCATTTCCCTCATCACTCCCCAGTGTATCTAGTCTTTGTTCGTTTAATCCCGCTCTCTCTCTCACGTCTAGTCTTATAAAGGAAAATAACTCAGTTTACACATTAAAAGGGCACGGCTCTATTGTTATTGACTATAATAAGAATGAGGTCAATTTATTTTATCCCCCAACAGCTGTGGTCATTTTACCTGTTTCTAAAGGAACGTTTTTCTTACAATGTACTTTGATATCTTGACAGCTCCAAGCATCTCCTTCATAACTGTCTGGAGCCTGAGAGTTGACCATTCGGGAGATCAGGATGTTTCGGTGGTTGTGATGTTTGAAGGCTCAGTGACTTTTCCATTACAGGTCTGACAGGTCACAAGACTTGGCCTCTGCACAGAAGGATGACAGCAGTTAATACAGGGGATGGGAGAGTGGGGGAGTGGTAGTTTAGAGGTTCAGGAGACTGACAGGTGGTGCAGACTGAACACATTTATAGTATAACTAGAGTTAGAACAGTGAATTGTACTAGTGTGCTGGCTATGGTCAGTGTAGTTTGTCATTTTCTAATGGACCAATGATCCCCCCAACACATGTACGATGATCAACTAAACTGCTAAATATGTTTGCAAAGTAGGTAGATGTTATAAGTATTTACTTCAAAGGTTTCTTGTTAAAGGACAACTGTTCTGATAAAGCTAGTAGAGAAATCCCTCCCCTGCTCTTCTGACAAAGTTTAAAGATGAAAACAGCAAAACGCAGATGAACAACCTCACAAAGCCTTTCCCAAGGGATGATTAGACCTTACCACAGTACCACCATGATTTAAAAGGGCCACACATAGCAGAAAAGCTGCAACTATAACCAACTGCTATTGGACTATTCCTGCAAGGTTTTAGTGCAAGTGTTTTCAAATGTCTGTAATGAGGGTTTGTTGCAGACTTATTCCTGTGTCAGGAGTTCTGGAAGCTGTACAGACGTAAATTAAAAAAGAAACAGAGAACAGCACAGAATAAAGCATGTCATGCCACCTAGTGGTGAACGGCAAAGGGAGGGATTTTTAATTATTGTAAGAAAGGAAGTGCCATTTTTAAGGGATATCCTGGTGTTAACCAATTGTTATTATCTGTATCTAACATAATGTTTCTTATCTTTTCAGATCACTTTGGTTGGGATGTGCTGCGGATTGGAAAAAAAGTAATTTAATACCAATATTCAAAAAAGGTAGTCGTTCACAGTCTGGGTAACTATAGAACCGTTGTAAGGATCTTACCTGCAGCGCTCCCTCGCCTTCCTGACTGGTGACGGCGCCAGCACCGGGCGTTGGCGTGTGGGACGATCGGCGCGAAGATTCAAATAGTCACTTGCAGAGGGAGCGAGTGCCTATTGTAGACCTCGCTACAGACGTCAGGTGTCAGTCTGTAGCGCCTACCTGACATTGGATCCAGTCATTGTATCTGCATTGTATCCAGCATTGTATCCAGCCATTGTTTCAACCCATGTTCCAGCCATTGTATCCAGCATTGTATCCAGCCATTGTATCCTGCATTGTATCCAGCATTGTTTCAACTCCATTGTTCCAGCATTGATCCAGCCATTGTTCAACTCCATTGTTCCGCCATTGATCCAGCAATACATCCAGCCATTATTTCAACTCCATTGTTCCAGCCATTGTATCCAGCATTGTCCAACTCCATTGTTCCAGCCATTGTTTCCTGCTCTTGTTGAATCCTGCCCTACAGTCTGAACTCATTTAAAAGGTACAGTGAACCTTGTCCCTTCGGGACTCAATTCATTAACCCTGTAAGCCTAACATCCGAGGTAGGGAAGGTGCTGGAAACTTTGTTACAGGATTATCCTTGACTTTGTCTCTAGAATGATAACAGATCTTAGTAGTAGTAGTCAGCATGGATTATGAGAAATAGATCATGCCAGACAAATTTACTTGGTTTTATGGAGAATGAGTAAGAAGTTAGATTCAGGCACAGCAGTGGATGTGGTATACTTAAATTTTGCTAAAGCTTTTCATACTGTGCCATATAGGCGACTAATGTATAAACTGGACTGTTGGCCTAGAAAAAAACATTGTACATTCAGCAAGCAGTAGGAAATGCCGACTAGTTCTTTTATATGACGACTTGCAATTGAGAAAGAATGGTCCAGCGGGCCATTGCAGGAACATTGGATGGTAAGAACTTCGACCCAAATGACTTCAGATAGATTAGACATTTGTCTAGACGAAAAACTAATCTAACATCTTAGTAGTGTATGGGTACCATAAGATTCTGTTTGCCATCTGTCTGTCTACACACAATCCCTATTGGTCTCCCTAAACAGTAGTTATTGACATTAATGGGTTTTATTTTGAAACTGCATTTTTCAGAAAAAGGGTATCTCACCTGAAAAAAAACTTTTGCTGTAGTGTAGCCCACCCCCAACCTCAAGTATTTTGTAATAGAAGCGGCAAAAATATACTTACACTCCGTTGTTCCCCTTCACTCTGCTCCAGGCCCTCTGCTTGCTGGAAATTGCAAGCAGGGCTGGATCGGCAGCTGCATCTGATTGGCTAAGAGACAGCCAATCACAGAGGCAGCTGCCGGAAATGCAGAGAGCTGAGGAAGGGAATGAGAAGCGTAAGTATATTTCTGCTGCTTTTTTACAAAACAAACTTGGTGGTAGGGGTGGGCTACAAAACTACAGCAAAGCTTTTATAGGTAGGGGGTGAAGAACCCAATAGGATCCAGAGGGATGGATGGAGGGATGAGTGCGCATGCAGGAACCTCAACAGGAAAAAGATAAAAGCAGGGACTGGATGATGCACAGACAGCTCCTACTCTTCACTTTCTGGGACTTTGGACCTGCAGAGCTGAGAGGGATGTAAGGTAAGGATTTTATAACACTACACAGTGGGGCCAGTAGTGGGGTAAATTTAGTTTTGGGGGTGACTTGCCCTTTAACATTACTGCCCTCCTGTTACCATAATAGGTGGGTGCAATGTTTAGCTTTAATGGCCCTCATGCTTTACCCTATTTGTCCACGTCTCCATGTCCACCAATACAGTGTAGTTCAGTTTATCTTTCGGCCATTTGGGACCCAGACATCCTTCCAGCAGGATCCAGACACTTGGAAACAAAGTGTGCAACAGAAAATCTGCCCTCCCTCCTCCCCTTTACCCTCCTCTGTATCCAGTGTCCTGACAGTGGAGAAATCAGACATGTGCTCTAGGCCCGGCTCAGGCCTAGCAATTTGGATTACAGATGAAAACCAAGAGTCTATGGACAGGTACTACGTCACTCCATCCACTTCCGGACCACCGTCCACGGCTTTACTGCTACTAACCTTCCTAGCCAATGGCTCCATAGCTCTGCCCCATGCATTCTGCCATAAAAACTTTGTCTGGACCACTGGAACCCTCCCTGCTCAGGCCATCTCTGCTGCCAGTCTCCCACTTCTGTGTAGGGAAATGATATGTATTTGGTGTGTGTATGTATGTAAAGCATGTACGTGTCTGTGGCATGTGTCCACTATGCATGTTTGTGTCTGTATCGTGTCTTTAGAGATAGTGGTATGTGTCATTCTGTACACATTGTGGTCTGTATTTGTGCGTGTTATTTATGTCTTTATGCATGTGCGTATCTGTATATGTTTCTTTCTATACATATAGTAAAGTACAGTGCAGTATAGAATAGTATAGAAGGCATCCCACCCCTCCGGGAGTCGCGGGAGTTCCCCGGATTTTGGGGTGGTTCCCGCACTCCCGCGAGACCACACCAAACTCCCGTGACCCGAACCTACCTGAGAGTCCGCCTCCCGAATGCCTTGCCATGCCTCCTATTGGCGTGGGCGTAACTGGTCCCTCCCCTGACTCCACCCTGCCCCTTTAGTGATGTCATGTCACTCGGCCACGCCTTCTTCTCCCCACCCTGCCCGGAAGCCAGTTTCGGCAGGGTGGGATATTGGTAAAGTGTATTGTATGCAGACAAGATTATCCCCAAGGAAAGCCTAGGCACCTGCCTAGGGCCCAGAGGAAACTTCTGGGGGCCCATCTTCAGAAGCAGTAACAATTATAGTCTATACCAAATATGTAGCAAAAAAGGGGGCCACTAATGATAGCCCTGCCTAGGGCCCCATATGATTAATCAAATCGATTGTATGGTATAGTACAGTAAGTATGTATATAGAATAGATTAGTACAGTATAGTATATAGATAGTATAGTACAGTACAGTATAGTATTTAGAATAGTATAGTACAGTACAGTATATTATATAGAATAGTATAGACAGTATAGTATTAGAATAGTAAGTACGTAAGTATAAAGAATAGTATAGTACAGTATAGTATAAAGAATAGTATAGTGTATTGTATAGTATATAGAATAGATAGTACAGTAGAGTATATAGAATAGTATAGTACAGTATAGTATAAAGAATAGTATAGTGTATGTATAGTATAAGAATAGTATAGTACAGGATAGTATATAGAATAGTATAGTACAGTACAGTATATTATATAGAACAGTATAGTACAGTATAGTATATAGAATGTATAGTACAGTATAGTATAAAGAATAGTATAGTGTATTGTATAGTATATAGAATAGTATAGTACAGTACAGTACAGTATAGTGAGATAGAATAGCATACAGTATAGTACAGTATAGTATATAGATAGTATAAATACAGTACAGTATAGTATATAGAACAGTACAGTATAGTATATAGATAGTGATAGTACAGGGCAGTATAGTATATAGAATAGTAATACAGTTATAGTACAGTAGAGTTATAGAATAGTATACAATACAGTACAGTTAGATATAGAATAGTATGTACAGTACGTATAGTATATAGAATAGTATAGTACAGTACATATATAGAATAGTATATTACAGTATAGTATATAGAATAGTATAAGTACAGATACAGTATATAGAAAGTATAGTACAGTATAGTATATAGAAATAGTAAGTACTGTATAGTATATAGAATAGTACAGTACAGTATAGTATAAAGAATAGTATAGTACAGTATGTTATATAAATAGTTACAGTTGTATAGTATATAGAATAGTATACAATACAGTACAGTATAGTATATAGAATAGTACATTGTATAGTATATAGAATAGTATACAATACAGTACAGTATAGTATATAGAATAGTATACATATGTACAGTATAGTATATAGTATAGTATAGTGTATAGTATATAGAATAGTATAGTACTGTATCGTATATATAATAGTACATTACAGTATAGTTATGAATAGATAGTACAGTATAGTATATAGAATAGTATACAGTATAGTCAGTATAGTATATATAATAAGTATACAGTACAGTATAGTATATAATATGTACAGTACAGAACAGTATAGTATACAGTACAGTATATAGAATAGTATACAGTACAGTACAGTATAGTATTAGAATAGTATACCAAAATAGTATACAAAAACACCCCCCTACTTCAAACAGGTGAGCCCTGCACCTTGCACAAATGATAGGAAAACAACCATCTTAACACAAGCAAAAAAAAAATATATATAAGTAGTCAAGGGTGAAAAAAAAGGTAGCAATTTCAATCGGAATATTACTAGTAATAAAAACGACAATAGTAAAAGAGATCCTAAAATCCGTATACACATTGAATAGATATAACGGTACCAAAATAACCACTATATAGTGCAATTAACCCCAACCATAGTATCAATTCATACAAAACAATAGCTCCCAAAAAGGGAAAAATGAAATGGCAAAGTGTAACAGCCAAATAGTCCTTTAAAAAGTCCCATAGTGAACAGTAGGTGCAAATACTTTAAACTTCGAACACTCCGGAGGGTCGACCAAACAGTGTATTTGCACCTACAGATTTTAGGATCTCTTTGCTATTGTCAGTTTTTTTTGAATTTTAATATTTCACAAGAGATGGGACCCAATGTAAAGACTAGAGGCCTCCATTTATTTAACCCTCACTTGCTCCAAAGTGTGTGCCTGTGCATACACTGTATGTGTCTCTGTATGCATGGGTGAGTGTACAGTATCGTGTGAGCATATGTGTGAGAGAGTGTACAATGTGATGAAGTAGGCATGTTTTATAAAGTGGCCTTTTTAAGGAAAGTTTGTCTTTATCCCTCAAACGAAACATATATATATATTAACAAGCACAGTAAAGTGTGTTTTCGATTGGCTACAGACCTGTGAGTGCATCCTTTATTCCACTTTGTATGCAAAACAATAGAAGGCACCCAGGCAGGACAGCAAGGAATGCTGTTGCTGGCTGTCTTCAAAAGTGATGTCACACAAGTGCAAGGTGCTAATAAAGGTAAGAATCCTCCCCCTCAGGGGTACCTAGGGGGAGGATTGGAGGCCAGGACACTTACCCCCTATCATCTGTGGCCTGCGCGACCAGCCGTTCTAAACAGCTGATCGCGGGAATGTAGAAACATACACGCGGTCAGCTGTTAAAAGGCCGGACCCGAACTTCCGGGACTTAACCGGAATTCGGGTCGAGTTTTTAAACAGCTGACCGTGCGTAAGTTTCCTTCATATGCGCGATCAGCTGTTTAAAAACAGCTGGTCACTACAGGAAATGTGTCAGGCCTGCTACCATCCGGGCCCCCTGAAATAATTATTTCTAGGATAAAAAATAGTAAGTCCATAAGGAACTCTGTCGGAGGCGATTAGGTCCATTTTTGATCAGGGCTTGTCTACATGCTTCTACCCCTTCATCTTGCGGGACCCCTTTATCCTGAGCAATAATTATTTTCGTTTGGGTGACCATATTCCAAAAAAAATAGGGTACGGCGATGGGGTCCAATGTCGCCCACTTCGCAAAATTTTATGAAGCAATTTGAAGAAACATATATACCCCTTGTGGTTCACGAATGGTGGTATACAAAAGATTTATTAACGATCTGTTTATCATGTGGAGAGGGACATAGGAGGAAGTGATCAGTTCCTCCCGACTATTATAACTTAATAGCCCTATTAAACTTACAATGAAGTGTTGATCCCGACAACATGAATACTTGGACTTTCGGATTTTAAAAAACAATATTGGGGTAGGATCTACACTATACACTAAAACCAACAGACGCGATTCAATTTTACATGCAAAGAGCTACCACCCCCTGCCCAAAAAGAGGTTAATATTCTCTCAAATGTTCGAAGTCATCAGGAACAACACAAGACTTAATGTACAAGAAGTTGGAGGAAATGAGACCCAAATTTGGGATAGATGATATTCTCCAATTACTTCAGGCACAAATGGATAAGGCCTTAAAATGAACAATGATGGCTCAAAGACAGGCCAGTGGCTGCTAATATACCTAATTTATTACAATTTACACCATACTGTAGCATAATCAGAGACAGTATTAAAAAACATTGGGACATTGTAAGTAAAGACCCTAATTTGCCTTAAGGATCCAGTTGAGGTTTGCTACAAAGAGGAGAAACCTCAGAGACCAATTGGTGGTGACTGAATATTAGAAGAATGAAGTTAGCCACCCCTAAAAACACTTGGATTTCTACCAGCAAAGAAGGATGTTATAGGTGTACAGGTTGCCAGGCATGTCAGGCTATGCTGACGGACCCCATCCACACACTGAAAAGAATACCTATTAAAGGTATATTGTCAAGTACAAAGTTCATACGTTATATACCTTATCACATGCCCACGTGGCAAGTATTACATTGGCAAGTGCTACCACCCCAATGCGGGAACGATTGGCTAATCACAGATCTTCAATTAGAAAGGCTTGGATACAAAATACCCTAAAAATGGAATTTAAAAGAGCAACCGAGAAAATAGGTATGGTGAAACAGTCGGTCGCCCAACATTTCAAGAACAAGGCCATACATTAGCCACTCTTAAATGGATGGCGATCGACCAGGAACCCCTTTGGAATGGGAGGCCCGTAACAGGTTGTTATTACGAGAGGCCCGCTGGATTAATAGACTTAATATGATGGCACCAAAAGGCCTTAACGAACTATCAGGGAGATTCAATAAAAGTTCTTATTGTTTAAAATGGTGCTAATTTTGCCCCAAAACAATCAAATTTAAGCTTACAAATGTTAAATAAGAGTGTATGGTTGGGGCAAAATTAGCACCATTTTAAACGATAAGAACTTTTATTGAATCTCCCTGTATGGACTTTATAGTAATAGTCTTTATCTGATTTAAATTGTTATAGTTAGGGGTTCTCCTTTTTTTGATTAGGATTTGCTATAATACCGTATACATATATATGTATTAGGAATAGAGTTATGTGTATTAATATGAGATTTACCCATTATCTATTTATTGTATTCAGAATTTTTATACACCAGATTTTAGCCACAATGAATTTTTACTGAACATGCACTTCTAGCACTTTCAGCACTATTGCATTTTGTATCTAGCGCTTTAGTTTTGTTCAGCACTGGACAGCTCCTTACCCAGGATATCTATTAGCATTGAGTATCATACGTAGGGGAGGACACACCTGAAGGAGGTGGATTCTTACCTTATTAGAACCTTGAACTGGTGTGACTTTACTTCCTGAAGACGGCCAGCAACATGGCCAAAACACGTGGAGCAATGTGTGTTTAACCACAATAATTTGTTACGTTTAAATAAGACCCAGGAGTGCCTCGTCGATCTTCTACTGTCTATCTTTGAGCATGCAGCATAATATATATATAATATATATATATATATATATTATATTATATATATATATATATATCCCTTATCCCTTATATTATAGAAATATATTTATGTCCCTTAGGAGATTGCATTGAGTTTTTAGGAGTACCCAATGAGGTGGGGGTATATGATATTAACATATAGGAAAGTGTATATGTATGTGTGCATATCTCACTATTACAATTTAAATGACCATCAGTAAATGTATATAAAGTATAGCACTAACTTATAGTAGGTACAGCACAAAATATACAAAATACATACTTACTTACAGAGCTGAGATCCCTATTTGAACATGGTTTGGTCAAAAGGGAGGTTAAAACCAACACCCTTGGTTTGCTCCATGTGAAAGGAAATGTAATCCACAGGGATGTGATGTGTATCACACAGGATGTGATTGTGTATTGAATGGACATATATACCACCATAGTGATTTGTTATTTCCGGTGTGCGCCGGTGCCTTATGATTGGAGTGAGGTGTTTTTTGGATATTGGATACGGACAAAGCGAAGAGTCCGGGCTGGCAGCACCTGGACCACCCAGATGGACGGGTGAGAAGTTGTTATTACGAACAAACGAAATATTGGGGATGACATTCAGCGTTGACATTACAAAAGTAACCGCGGGGTCAAGTGAAGGGTCCAGGGGCAAGGGCAACGGACCAATATCAAATATAAGTAAGGTTCTCCTCGATAAGTGTGAGATATGAATTATACGTCAATGGAAGGACTTAAACGATGTTGGCTCATAGTTTGCTGCTAGGACATTGTCTATTGGTTTTTTTGTATTATATTACCAGGCTCCTTTCCACCCCAGCCTGCAGGTGGATCAGTGAGTGATAAAAGACAAGACATCCCTGTGGGAGGATAGATTATTGGACAGACAATGTACCATTGGTACAAACTCTGAGCAACAGATAAGTGTACACCAACTTACAGACCCACAATTACAGGCCTGGTCAATATTCAAAGTGGTGCACCATAGACAGGAACACCCCTGGTTTACTGCACATGTGTGTGGGGAACCTGTTATGTGCACTGTCTGCTTTGTGCCAGACCACCAGAGTAAACATGTGTGCATGCTTTCCAATAATTCTTCAATAAAGGCAGTGACTGGTACAAATTGATGGCTAGTGCGGGTGCTGGTAATACCATTTATCTCTGTTTTCTCTGTAATTGTTCTCTGTATTAAGCTATGGAGGTGCTACTGATAGTATTGATTTAACCTCCTGCTTGTACTGCAGATGAAATCCCCCAATTAGGCTCTACCAGCCTATTGTCAAACCTATTTTTAAACCTGATCATGTGAGTGGGTAACTAGGGTAGTGGATGATGGCTAGAACAATTTGAATTGGAGCCACTATTAGTTAGATCTGTATAAACACGTGTATAAAGGATAAATCCATTTCTTTAGGTAACTGGGAATGAGAAATGTTTGTTTATACGGTAGATTATTAGGGACAATGCAATTATAATAACATAATGCTGTGGGGTACCTTCTATTAACCATATGAGGTGAATATAATAAGTATTAACTAGCATGTTTAGTTTCAACTAAACAGTGTGGCAGGATTGCCTGGATCTACCCTTAGACCACAAAACAAAGACAGTATGATGCACAGACTTATGCAGCTAGTGTGCAAAGTAGATAACTGGGGATAAATAATATTGACAAAAAACGAGAGACAAAGATAGTATCCCCCTCTGAGTTATTACACTTAATGGCCAACAGTCCAGAGACCACAAATAAATTAAAAACTAGAAATCCTTTATGAGTATGCTATTAAAAATCAAAATCACACATTTAAAAATTCTTGTCATGATAAGTGCACTGAAAATTCTGCAAAAACAGCAGATCAAGAAGAGGAGAGGTATTAACTGTGAATTACCAAAACATGCCATGTTATGTAACCTCTCCTACCTGCTTAAAGTTACATGCAAACCGGGTATAAATGGGCGTCCCTAGGAGCACTCGGTGCTCTAAAGTCTTTAACAGCTTAAGAATCCCTAGTCTGGGTCCCAAGCTAAAGAACACGCTCAAAATCACATCTATAAAAAGCAGCGACCATAACATAGTTATAGTCCAGATAAGTAGTGCGTAGGTTAAAAATCACTACCCAAACAGGATTCAAGAGAGTGGGTACCTGTATTATGTCCCCCTCATTAGTTTTTTATGAGGAGGAGAAGAGTAACCAGGAGACCAACTAGCGTTGCTAAGAAATCAATTAAAAAATACACACATAGTTGACTCCAGACCGTTTTCGGCCCACTCGTGGACTTAGTCACACTGTTTGGTGTTCACTGTCTATCTTAGACCTGCAGGATATTCTATTGGTTCTTGGAAGCTGTGGACTGTCTATAGTCTGAGGAACAGTTTAAAATATACCTGTGTAAAGATTCTATACTACTATATCCACACATAGCAAAACATACACACCATAATTTCCATTGTGCACCAACGGGCACACTTAACTAGTATAGATATATATATATATATTATATATATATACACAATCCCATTTTATCCCTTATAATATTATATAAAATATTTATATCTTACTAGGAAATTGCATTGAGTTTTTGGAGCCACCAATGTGGGGGGTGGTATAGGATATTACATATAGAGGAACAGTGTATATGTATGTGGTACGTCTCAAATTACCCATTTAAGGGGGATGAGAAATGTGTTCATACGTTGATTAGGGCAATGCTATTATATAACATGATGCTGTGAGGTACTTCTGTTATAATATAATATATGGGGTACCATCACCACTTGCCATGGGAATACTAATAAGATTACCAGTGTTAGTTTAACACAACAGGTGAGGATTGCCTAGGTCTACTCTCAGACCGCAGGATGATCCTATGGTTACTCGAAAAGTGGGACTGTCTGAGTAACAGTTTTTTAAAATATACCGTGTAAAGACCTATATCCACCTATCCACATAGCAAACATACACAAAGTAATTCCTTGGAACAAGCACTCTTGTTAGTATAATATATATATATAGATTAATTATTAATAAAGTATATCCCCTGCTAAAACTGGATAATACAATAGCATACCACCACCTTCCGAAGAGCGAACCAATACGGGGGCAGAGCATAGGCTCCATCCCCCGAACAACCAACCCCCAGGATCACACCCCACATGTCATGGTCATGGTTTCCACCTCGCTAATAAACTCTCCAAATCTTCCAATCTTTTAAATTCTAAGAGATGCAGCTAGGGGAATAGGAATTTAGTATGGCGTGTTGATGTCATCGTTACATCCATGACTGACAGCTGCTATGGAAGAACCAGGAAGCAGAAAGGTAAAAGAACATAAAGTTAGTCTTACATCTTTCACTTTCAACTATTGCAGTTTTAGGGTTTGTGGGGGAGATTACCTATTACATTTTTTCATTTCAAAGGCAAAATTGACTATTTAAAGGGGAACTGTGGTCTCCAAAACAGTTGAGTTTAAATGAAAGGTCAGTTTCCACTTTAAAACGAGGCATCAAACACCTCTCTACGTGACTCCACAGCCAAGATATAAAGAAAGGAATGACCCGAAAGTTAATGGGTGGGAGGCTGAATCTAACGATACAGCCCTTCTTTTCCACTAGGTGAAAACAGCCTTTTCAGGCAGGCTGTTTCCACAGAGTTTTTCTGTAGTGGAGGGTCTGAGTGGCCCACAGCGCCTGTAGTGGGTGGGTCTTATGCACCCCTGAGTGGGCAGGGCTTGCGCACCAGCGAGGGGAGGGCTTACACACCTGCGAGGGGGCGGAGCTTACGACAACCAGTGAGTGAGTGGGGCTTATGGCACCCGCAAGTGGGCGGGGGCCACGGCACCCCATGGGTGGACGGGGCCCTGGTGGGGCTGTAAGAGAATGGGCCAAGGGGGCCTGCAAACTGGTGGGACCATGGGGTCCATGAGTGGGAGGGACATGGGGGCTGCAAAGGGAGGAGGAGACACAGGGCAGATTGATTGACATGGTTTCAGAGCAGGAAGGCGGAAGTGCAGGGACCTGGTGATGCTGCTGCCATATCACACACAAAAATCTAAATATCTTCAAAACTAGCAAAATAAACTATGAAAATAAATTGCAAAAATTCTCAGGGGAGCAATTCCTATCAATTTACCTAAAGTCATTTTTGGACCACAGTTCCCCTTTAAGGGATATCTGCATGTCTCGTCATGCTCTATTGCTGAACAACGCACCTGATTTATTCTGTGGCCATAATGTATTTATACACAGTAATCATATCCCCAACAAGCGCCTTTTCTTTAGTGTGCATAAATGTATCTTATCCAATCTGTCTTTATATTCAAGCTCCCCAGTCCCCTATTAATTTAGTTGCCTTCTCTTAATCCTTTGCATTTCCAATATGCCTTTTTGTACACAGGATTCCAAAACTGCACCAAATATTCCATATGAGGCCTTACTAATGCTTTGTTAAGAGGGAGAATAATAAAATTGCTACCCTAGGGCGCATCACAATTATTAAGCTCACAAAGTGCATTATCGCAAAAAAAATTGCATATGTGATTTAATACCAAACAACAGTATTTAATAAAAAATCTGGCTGTTACATAATACATAATCCCTCACTCCTAGATAAAAACAATAGATTCCAGGGCTGTTGGAGTTTATATGAATAAATAGAGGTTGAGCATCACATAAAGGAGATCATACCAATACAAAAAAACCCTGATGAAGAATCAGGGTAGTAGATGGTAAATAATAAATATCGTTCCAATTAAGTAGTAGGTATGGATGGCAGGTGGGCATTAGTTACTGGGTGTGTGCAGATATGTGGTCCCAAGAGGTTTAAACCCAAAGACTAAAGATCTCACCTGATATGCAGGTATTTCTCCAGGGATATTTTGTATTGGTACCTTCCCCTTATGTGACTCAGATCTATTATTCTATATATTATCTATTCAGCTATTCTCCTTTGTGGGGACCTGGAGTTTTATCTAGGAGTGAGGGATTAGTTAGTATGTAGAGTATACAGCGTGATTTATTAATTACTGTTGTTTGGTATATAAACATTTAACCACTAGAGGATACCCTTTAATAAATTGTGAAACACCCCTCAGTCTGTATTTTCATAGGATACTATTACCAACCCTATAGATCACTTTTTTGAGCTGATGTGTAGGGGATATGCACTTATGTTGAATTGATATCACAAAGATTTGTATCTGTATAGTTTGTAGTGTTGGATACATCAATAAATTTCTGATTATATTGATTACAAAGAGTCATGAGCCATTAGTGGGGGATCTGTTATGGTCACTGACTCGGTTTCACAAACATCCTTTTCTTTTTGACATTTTCTTGCTTTCCATTCTTCACTATGCGGTATTCATGTAGTTCATTTCCTTACCCATTGTATTAAAGCCGAGTCCGGATATCCAACAAGTTTTTTAAGATGTTAATTCTTTAGCCTTCGCCTCTGTGCATGGTGGATGTTCTCTGCTCTGTGTGCAGGGTTCTGATGGACACCCAGCTTGTGATCTAACTGGTGGTGGGTTGGTTTTTCCAGTTTACCATTCTCCCTGACTTCTATACAAGCAGTCCAAGAAATTCCAGTGCAATTGTTTGTACCTCTTCCTTGTAAATTTGTATGTTCTGTGAAGGCTTGTGTGTGAAGGGTACTTATTTTCAACAGATACTGTACAAAGTCATTGCATATGAATGAGAAGCCAGTTGGATGACTAGCGAAACATCTTCAAGAAATAAACTTGGACAAAAGTCAGGGATCTAACTGAATACAACAGAATATATGTTTTTTTCAGATCCAGAGACTCGTTCCAGACATGAGGGGAAATAAGAAGCAATGGCCTGGATTAAATGAAACCCTTACGTCCAATAATCGAGTATAAGCACGACCCGAGTAGAAGCACGAGGGGGACAATCTTACCTGAAAAAAGTAATAAAACTGATGACTGAGTAAAGACGAGGCTATGAAATTATCACCATTATGCAACCTGTAATACCTAAAAAACGGTTAGAAAAGAAACATGAAATAAAGAGGGTCATGTTTATTTTTAGGAGTATGTATTTTCAAATAAAAACAACCTGTTTGTAGTCACTATATGCATTCATTAAAGAACAAAAGTTGGAAATATTTTAACTGGGAAACCCTTTTTGCTGGAATCAAAGTTCAAGTTGGCTTGGCACAATTGAACATGCGGTACTCTAATAAAATCCTTCAAAGTCAGATTCATACCATCACGGTTCTCCAAATAGTCCTCCAAATCAGCTGGTGTAATGTCATCTGCATAGAACATTATCAATCACCATTCATCAATATTTACATCATCTTCATCACGCTGCTGTGCTGAAACAAAACCAATCTTCGGTACCATCCCATGGCATTACTTATACCGATTTAGAAAAGCACGTTTGAGATGTCTTTGGAATGTCCTTCCCACGATGCTCGTACCCACTTGCACTTGGTCTATGTCAGGCTTCATAAGATTTCCTCCTTTTGCAATTGGCTTGCACGATGACACATTCATGCCACATTTTTTCGACACCACGGTCTTTAAAAGGGTGTTTATAGACACATTCCAGAGGCGTGTAAAACAAGAGTAAGCCCACCAGGAAGTAACAGCAAAGTAGTTGAAATGACTTTGCCCCGCCATGTTTTGACATCTACAATATGTTTTTTCGCCTAAACATATCCAAAATAGCAAGTGAGGGTTTTTTTTATGCTACATCCTGGCGCCATCCAAATCTCTCTAGCATTTTTGGGTGTTCCTTGTTAATCCATCTAAGCCGTTTTAAACATGTGGACGGGACAGGTTAATTTTCGCGGGGGGAAATTTGGCATCTATAGGCAGTCTTCCTTTTAAATATTAAAACAGCCGCAGCTTGATATCATGGCCAAACATGCCAGCGAACCACTGTGAAATGATTTTTTCATTCCGGTTGTTCTAAGGAAAAATATTTTTTCTCCCAAGGATGCCCACGTCCTGTTTACTGGAAGATCAAAATCATTGCTGTCTCATCCAATTAGTCCGATACTTCCGGGTCAGAATTATAAGCTTTCTTGGTTTTATGAATGATTGATGGAATGACATCACTTTTCTCAGATTCTGTGGTGTTTTGTGAAAATCTTCGTTCGCTGTCGAAGCAAGATCCAAAGATTCATGAATCGGGTACACCATCAGCTGTGCAAGAAGTTTCTCAATACCGCTGGTTATCCTATGTCTCATCTTTGCCATTGAAGTGCACGAATCGGATTCCCATGCGTGTTACACAGTACCCATTCTGACGACCATTCCACAACCCATTTATGCAAGTCAGTCTCTAGAGCCCATCATGAGGTGTTAAACCAACGACGAGCCTTTGTGACTTGGCATTCTTCGTCCAATTCGGATTCATTTTTCGCCAAACTCGAACCTGTTTTCGTCAGTCAACCGCCAATTCCACGTCCTGCAACGAATTGATTGCTTTCCTCTGCTCTGAAACAACCTTGAGTGTAAATCCAGCGTCGAAGATCGCGTTGTTGTTTTCTTCCAGAGCAACCGTTCTAACAGATTAAACAATACACAGAAGAGCCAGTAGAAAACTTGAACCCCATACCTTAAGAGCGAGTTATACGTGAGTTACCATAAGTGCGAGGCACAGATTTACTGCAGTTCAAAAAAATGTAACGTTTCCCAGATGTTTGGAAAATTACAAACTACCAGCCAATAAAGCTGCGGGAGTTGTAGTTTCCTAAACATTTGTAATGGCAACAGTGAAACAAGAATAAAGTTTTAGTTGTGCATGGTGGATCTGCATAAGGAAAACCTGCATGGCCTGCAGGAATGCAGGAATTCTAACTAATAAGTGTCCTAGGAATCTGCAACTTGTATGTACCTATGATACAGAGCAAAAATGTACCAGTTGAAAAATGTTGCAGTATAGTAAGTGTACTGCCTTTTACAAAATTATATACTTAATTGAGTAACAGGCTGCCCTAAGGGGACTAATAAGGACTAATTAAGGACCTAATAAGAATGAGACCTTCACAAGAATAATAAAGGAATTAAATTACCGTAGCACGGACCGGACAGGAGCATCGCTCCTTCCCTGCTCCTCATTCGGAGTAAAGGTACCGGTACGTGCGGTTACGTAATGGCGCGCCCCCCCACGGGGGGGGCCTAACGTGCACGCGCCCAGCGAGCACATCCCTGCTTCTTCAGCTCCCGACGTCAAAGATGCCGGTGTACAAGCGCTGGGTCCGAGGCTGGATGTGTCCCGGTGTCCAAGCTGGTGAAGGATAAGGGCTGGTACAGTGAAAAACTTTGTTCCGTAGATTGAGCTGGGACTCGCGTATAAGCCCGAGACAGGATTTTAGGTTTATTTTTAAACCTAAAAATCTGGCTTATACTCGAGTATATACGGTAGTTCTGCAGAGGACGTGTGAGGTTGCATTTTATGTGATTCCAGAGCTTTTTTTTTTTCATTTTAACCTTGTCTAATTGCATTTTTCATCCACATCTCAGTTAAGTACAGTGTAGGTTCATCCCAATATACCATGATTCTTCAGATCTATACATCTTGTAAAAACGTGGATGTTATATAAGTGTTGTTACAAGAAGAAAATAACTCTGTTTTTTAAGATGTTCACTTTATCGCATCTCCTAGAACGATCTGTTTCCCCTTAATAGCCCCACCATTTGCAGTCTCCTCTTATTTTATCAATCAGCTTTAAAAATAGCTTTTTTTTGGCGTATCCGTAATTCTGTATTTATTTTCGCTTTATTAATTTTAGTTAGCTTAATGCTTATAGAATACGAAAGGCCCATGTAATTCCCTTGATTTTAAAGCTATTTCTTCTTTCCATTTCCTCTTTATTTCAGAATTAAGTCACTGATTTGGCATTTTAAACATTTATTTCCCAAGGGTATAGAATTTGAAATGCTTAAAACTTCTTTAAAAAAAGTCCACTTCTGGATCTTTACCTGAGACTATATCATCCCAGAGAGCTCTTTATCCAGGGAAAATTTTGCTTTCTTGAATTATATGTCTTTGTTAACCAAGTTACTGTGCTTTTTATAATTATTAAATATTTCATGATTCACTAGTCCCTTAGTTCCAGTTATAAATATCTATTATATCCTCTGTGTTGCAAATTTTGCCAACAGATCAAAAACTTTCAACCACCTGTGAGGCTAAGGTCACATACGCGCAATCCTAGCGCACCGGTTGCCTTTGTTGCTGTGCGCTATGAATTTGCAATGTGATGCAAAGCATGCTCTCCCAATGCAGATGGTGCGCTCCAATACAAGATCGCAGCAAACTGCACAAGCGCGCACCTGGTCTAGCACAGCAATTGGGCCACACTAGATCAGAGATGGGGATCGTGTGTTAGTGGACTACTTAAATGACAGTTGAGTGTTCCTCATCGAGCAAAGCAGTAAGAGGGTAGCATAGCATCATGGACAAATGTGATTTCTAAGAGATGGGGAAACGGATGGATTTCAATCAAACATCAGAGGGGCCTTGAATTTCTCCTTCGAATATAGTAATAGTGTTGCACTAATGTTCGTTTACTTATTTCATAAAACACATTGCAACATGTACAGATTAAGCGTTCGCTTTACGTTTGTTAAACTAAATAGAAATCCTGGCAGCCATAAGAGTAATAGTGGGCTATTATGTAAAAGTCATTGGATGGTACATATTACAGTTTCTGATGAACGTCACTGTATATTCAGGTTGTTTTTCAATTACACAATGGTTCAAAGGGATGATTAGGAATTATTTTCTCAAATATCGTTTTCAGTGGTATAATTATTCTATTTGCTTCTAGTTTATGGATCCATTGCTTCTCTTCTTAGAGAAGCAGTCACTGGGACCACTGAACCTCTATTAGAATAGGGTGGTCCCAGCCAGACCAACTATTGTGAAATTATCGTTTGTGGTATATAGAAGCTGTCAAATATTCCATATTCTTTCCAAGATCCCCATGTCACAAAAGGGATGCTGGAGTCATAGTTTTAAATATCTAGTGGGACGAAAGTTGATATCCCTGACCTATATAATGAGCCCACAGCTACTTTTCATCCAGGCTGGAAAAAAGTTCTGGGGGGAAAACAATTGTAAAGGGTAACTTATTTCATTTTCTTTAAAGTCTTCTAGAAAATTTCTACCCTGTATGTTCTTGGTTAAAGGGGAAAGGTGGTCTCCAGTTTAAATGAAAGTTTCTACCTTTAAAACTTTAGTAAAACGAGCCCATCAACAATTGTCTACTTTAGACTACATACTGTCTAATTACTGACCAGCAAGTGAAAGGGGAAGTCAGTGCAAATACATATACTTTCAAGAAAAAAAAGCAGGATTTTTTCATCCCAAAACCTTAAATCTGCCCATTCAGCATTGTGTCTGTGTATAAATAAAGGCCAACCGAAATAATTGACTCTGTTTTGCAGGACATGACCCAACGGGTGATTCAGGTGCTCAGTAGGATTGAGCATGTTTGACCCACCTAACAGGCCAATCAGTAGAAATTAATGTTAGGAACATTCCAAGATGTGGGCATCTGGAGAGAAGAACGTTAGAACCTGAAATGTCAGCCTCACTAATGTCAACAGCAGGGAACGCAAACATATGAAAGCAACAGATTTTTAAAATGGGAGAGAATAGGTAGAATAACTAAGAAGGCATTACACACACTAACAATTTAAACAAATATTGTAAATTTCCAATGAATGTCCCTTAATGGGGGGAGGCTGGACATTTGACATTCCTAAAGGCTTCCTCTCCACCCGCGCGGCGGAGCACAGCTCAGAATTGGTGGTGTGAGGGAGACAGGGAAGTCCCTCCCCCTCCCTGCTGGTGAAGATCACCACAGAGAGGTAAAGGAACTACAATCCTACTCTTCCCAATATGTGAAACACAGCCTTTTCAGGCAGAGTTCTCACTTGAGTTGGCTGTGGTGTGTGCGGTACCTATTCTTTTAACGTACTTCACTAAGGACCGTGGCAGCAGAACCTTCAGGGGACCAGCACCACCAGGAAACTAACCAGCGAACATGCTAGTGCTAGGAGTGGCAGTTCTTTTCTAATATTAGAGTTCTCTATCTGCCTGAAAAGGCTGTTTCACACATTTTCTCGGGGGGGGGGGCGGGGGGTCTGAGCTACTACGGCACCCGAGAGGGGGCAAGGTCACAAACTCCATTGAATGGCGGGGCCACGTGGGCTTGTAAGGGAAGGGACCAGGGGGGCCGGGAAATGGAGGGGGTCACGGGATCCTTTAGTGGGAGGGACCAGGGGGGATTGCAAGAGGAGGGGGACTGCAAAGGAGGGGGACAAAGGGCAGAGTAACTGTCACCACTGACATGATTTCAGAAAGGCAAGCAGGGAAGTGCAGGAGACTGGTGATGCTGCGCCATATTACACACAAAAATGTAAATATGCAAATACACAATTTGAAAATAAATTGCGAAAATTCTCAGGAGAGCTAGTACATATCAATGAAAAAAAGTATTGTTGGACCACAGTTCCCTTAATTCCTGATGATGTCCTTTTTCTTTGAGGTATCTAGAAATTTCTGTCCTGTCACGATGAGGCCACTAGTGATGTCAATTCGCTCACTAAAAAGGGATTGGAAATTCCACAGATTTTTTTTCACTTGTGACGATAGTGACCAAAGCAGGAGTTTTTTAAGCTACTTTTCTGATGTTGTGATTATTTTTTTTGTCCCCCTTTAATGGATCCCCCCCATTGTTTCTTCTCTTTAATGCGACATTTTACACTCCAACTTGGTGCTGGGATTGGCTTTGCGGGCCCGCTTAAACTGGCAGGCATGATCCTAACTTGATGATTCAGTAGTATGGAATTAGGGAATTGATTTTACTGATCTTACTGTGGTATCTAATGGCGGCCATACATGTTGCATCGGGGTGATAATATAATATAAGGTTTTGCTATGTAATTAAAATGATTGTGGTGATACCACTATGTGTATGGCCAGCATAGGAATCAGTTAGTTTATTAAGGAACCAACAAGTGCTGTACTGACCAATATGCACCTATCATTTTGGAAACGGAATTTCTTGCATTGGACTGGATTGATGTAATTATAGGGAACCAGTACAGCTTGCTGTCTTGGTCCAGATCCCCTTTTTATACACTATTTTCAATTTGTCCCTTCTAGAAATCTGATACTGGCTTGTTAACAGGTGACCAGGCATGGTCAAGGTGACTTTGAAATCAAAATGACTGTCAAATAGGGATTTTGACTATGCCTCAATAATTAGAACCTTAACTTAAAGGCAAGTCCCAGCCCAAAATGAATGAAAAATTACATTACAGGTAAATCTTCCCCCCCCCAAACCTCAACTGTAATAGTTTGAAATCGAAAACATTAAGCCTAACCTGAAATCATGCAACAATGTCCTGTTTCCCGGTTTCGCTTCCTGGTTCTTCAGTCAGCAATGTCGCCAATGAACTGAATGTTAAATCCCCTAGCTGCCTCTTAATGAGCATGCCAAGGCTCAGTACAGGGCTATACCCCCCAGGTTTCTAAATAGCCAGTTTACTGAGGCATAGAAGCATAGCAGGCATACAGAAATGAATTCATAAGGACAAACTATGATATATCAACATATTTAAGAAGGGCCATTCTTTCTAAAAGATGGTTCTTATGAGGGTGGAGTTGTCCTTTAAAATTAAGTACCACACTCACACATGCACACTACTTCACACTCAAATAAGCATATAGCATACACACTCAAACATGCCTAAATTCTCTGAATTTTAACATGCCATTTCTACACACTCCTAAAAAAATAAAGTTTACTATTACTTGTTTAATACATCGTTATACCTGATAATACTAACCCTACATTTATAGTTTCCCCGGATCCATATTGTGTATACGGTAGATGTTCGTTGGTTGCAATAATATGTTCATGCCAATTTTTTTGGGTGAATCTTACTCCTATTATCATCAGATATTATTGTCAGGACATTACTACCAACCAGTAGTACTTTTAAGCTAGGTTCACACAAACCGTTCTTCGGAGGCTTGGCCGATTCTTCAGTATCGTTTCTTAGAGTTGCCTCTGGGAAAAGGCTGCATGCAAGTTTTCCAAGAGGCCAAAACCATTTGAAAAATGTTTGTTGAAATCTCGGGCCGTCATCAAGTGCGAAGAGTAATGTCAGACGAAAATGAATGTTTAACCACACTATGTGCTTTGACAGGGTTTTGCGGTCCAGCCCCTCTCTGTTCTTGGGACCTAAGGACAGAGTGGGGCAGGCCCAGAGGGAAGACTGTCTCGACCGAATGGCCCCGAAACAGGCGTTCAGTCAGCCTTGTTGAAGAGCCGCGGGTAGGATAATCACACAAAGTTCAGACATATCGCGTGGACGCAATACATGGAAACGTCATCTCATTTGGTTGCTGAAATGTGTATGCGCTTGGGCTCATTGATGATCCACAGGGATGTCCCCTTTGTACCACTTGTTAGACAACTCGGAGCCCTAGTTTTGACTAGGCGCTGCCTGCCGTCGCCTCCGCCTCATGGCAAGCCTGACTTTACTCGATGCTTGCTGCTGTCAATCTTCTGTTTTATTTCTTCCTTTTCCCCTTTGTATCTCTGGGTCTCCAATTTTTGAATTGTTCTCTTCGTTTCTCTATATCCTGTCTCTCCACCTATTATCCTCGGTATCCTTTTGCCCCAAGGCTTTCAGGCTTCCTGGCCTATTGCAGACTCCGGGCCTCCTATGACTTGGAGGGGCAACCGCGCTGATTGCCTGGCAACAAAGGGGCTTGACTTTAGGCAAAGACGACGGGAAGATTGGGGAATTTCACTGAGGAAATCTTGCGGATTTAGGATGAGGCTGAGGCACACTGCAAAAACGCACAGAATCGCCCAACAACAAGCGCGAGCATTATCGCACACGATTTTGTGCGCGATATGTGCATTTTTGCCATTTGCATATGGGAAACGCATGCGTTAAGCACAAAAAATGGTGAATGCTATGCGTTACCAAAAACTGGCGAACGGCCGTGCAATCGCATGCGCAATCTTGGATCACCGGAATTTTTGCCTTCCCACGATTCCATTTTACCAAAAACGCAGGCGGCAAACGTGCAAAAAGGCATCTCACCCTTACTGGGGAATTGCGCGCACATTATACATATGGCCTGACAATCCACAGACAGTTGAACCAGATAGATTAAGGAGCAAGTTGCGATACCGTGGGTTATTGTTTATCGTGCGTCATATAATATAAGGCCCAATCGTACTTTTTGAGGAATGTTAGTAACTCTATGATCGTTTCATTCGTTAGGGCATAACAAGCGGTGTAAAATACCGCAAGTGGTAATGTCTATGGGGGACGTTAATCTCCGGCCGCAGTCGCATATAGGTTTCTGACGCTATATAGATTTACAAATCAATGTAAAAACTAATGATTGAGATAAACGCTAGGGTTAAATGGCCGGTTATCTTTAAAAATCCTTTATAAATAAGGCCCACAGTCCCGAAGGATGTCTCAAACTGTGCAAACTTTCAGCATATTCTGATTATCTTTAGTATAAAACATTCTAGGTGTATAGGTTAATAAACACAGCATGAAAGTTGAGTATAAGCATTTCTACCCATCAACCCTAGAGTTGTTATTTAGGCAAGATGATCCATGTTGATTTCTGTCCGATAAGGCGTCAGTCACACAGCCCACTATACCCCCACTGTTTTTATAGTACCCTGATACCAATCAGAACTACAGTATATGTATTAAACGAGTAATTTCAATATATATGTATTCCCTGTACCAACCAGAACTGCAGTATATGTATTATACCAGTAATTCCCAATATTATATAGTATCCCTGTACCAACCAGAACTACAGTATATGTATTAATACCAGTAATTCTCAATATTATATAGTATCCCCGTACCAACCAGAACAACAGTATATGTATTAATACCAGTAATTCTCAATATTATATAGTATCCCTGTACCAATAGGAACTACAGTATATGTATTAATACGAGTAATTCTCAATATTATATAGTATCCCTGTACAACCAGAACTACAGTATATTTATTAATACCAGTAATTCTCAATATTATATAGTATCCCCATAACAACCAGAACTACAGTATATGTATTAATACCAGTAATTCTCAATATTATATAGTATTCCCGTACCAACCAGAACTGCAGTATATTTATTAATACCAGTAATTCTCAACATTATATAGTATCCCTTTACCAACTAGAACTAAAGTATATGTATTAATACAGTAATTCCCAATATTATATAGGAATCCCTATACCAACCAGAACTGCAGTATATGTATTAATACCAGTAATTCTCAATATTATATGTATCACATACCAACCAGAACTGCAGTATATGTATTAAACCAGTAATTCTCAATATTATATAGTATCCTGTACCAACCAGAACTACAGTATATTTATTAATACCAGTAATTCCCAATATATTATAGTATCCTATACCAACCAGAACTGCAGTATATGTATTAATACCAGTAATTCCCAATATTATATAGTATCCCTGTACCAACCAGAACTACAGTATATGTATTAATACCAGTAATTCTCAATATTATATAGTATCCCCGTACCAACCAGAACACAGTATATGTATTAATACAGTAATTCTCAATATTATATAGTATCCCTGTACCAATAGAAACTACAGTATATGTATTAATATGAGTAATTCTAATATTATATAGTATCCCTGACCAACCAGAACTACAGTATATTTATTAATACCAGTATTTCAATATTATATATATCCCCATACCAACCAGAACTACAGTATATGTATTAATACCAGTAATTCTCAATATTATATAGTATCCCTGTACCAACCAGAACTACAGTATAGTATTAATACCAGTAATTCTCAACATTATATAGTATCCACATACCAACAGAACTGCAGTATATGTATTAATACCAGTTAATTCTCAATATTATATAGTATCCCTGTACCAACCAGAACTACAGTATAGTATTAATACCAGTAATTCCCAATATTATATAGTATCCCTGTACCAACCAGAACTACAGTATATGTATTAATACCAGTAATTCTCATATTATATAGTATCCCCGCACCAACCAGAACTGCAGTATATTATTAATACCAGTAATTCTCAACATTATATAGTATCCTTTACCAACTAGAACTAAAGTATATGTATTAATACCAGTAATTCCAATATTATATAGTATCCCTATACCAACCAGAATTGCAGTATATGTATTAATACCAGTACCCAATTTATATAGTATATCCTGTACCAACCAGAACTACAGTATATGTATTAATACCAGTAATTCTCAATATTATATAGTATCCCCGTACCAGCCAGAACTGCAAGTATATGTATTAATATCAGTAATTCTCGATATTATATGATCCCTGTACCAATCAGAACTACAGTATAGTATTAATACGAGTATTCTCAATATTATATAGTATCCCTGTACCAACCAGAACTACAGTATATTTATTTATACCAGTAATTCTCAATATATAAAGTATCCCCATACCAACCAGAAACTACAGTATATGTATTAATACCAGTAATTCTCAAATATATAGTATCCCTGTACAATCAGAACTACAGTATATGTATAATACGAGTAATTCTAATATTATATTTATTAATACCAGTAATTCTCAACATTATATAGTATCCCTTTACCAACTAGAACTAAAGTATAAAGTATAAAGAACAGCTAAGGTCTGTTGGTCTGGGAGTCACATTTGTACATGGATAGAAAATTGGTTAAGAATAGGAGCAGAGAGTAGTTTTAATGGGGCTTCATCATTATGGACTAAAGTGCTAATGGGGTGCCACAGGGTTCTGTGTTGGGGCCGCTTCTATTTAATCTATTTATTAATGATTTGGAAGTGGGTATTGTCAGCAAGGTTTCTGTGTTTTGCTGACGACACAAAACTTGTCGACCATTAAAAACTTCAGAGGATGTGCAATCGTTGCAAGGGGATCTAGATAGATTATCACATTGGGCTGCTAAGTGGCAGATGAAATTCAATGTTGATAAATGTAAGGTGATGCATTTTGGACTTAAAAATACTTGTGCTACTTATACTATAAATGGCTCTGTGTTAAGTGAATCCCTGTTGGAAAGGTATCTTGGAGTTTTGGTGGATAACAAACTTAAAGTTAGCAAGCAGTGCCAGGCGGCAACAGCCAGAGCCAGCATGGTATTGTCTTGTATAAAGCGAGGTATGGATTAAGGGAGGAAAATGTAATTCTCCCTCTTTACAAAGCATTGGTAAGGCCTCATTTGGATATGCAGTGCAATTTGGAATCCTGTGTACAAAAAGGACATCTTTAAATGGAAAGGGTTCAGAGAAGGGCAACTAAATTAATAAGGGGATTGGGGGAGCTTGAATATGAAGAGAGACTGGAAAAGTACAATTATGTACGCTGGAAAAGGCGCTTGCGTCGGGGATATGATTACTGTGTATAAATACATTAACGGGCCATACAATAAACATTGGGCATTGTTCACCAAGAGAACATGTCAAAGGACACGAGGACATCCCTTAAGACTTGAAGAAAAAAGGTTTAGGCTTCAAGCTCGGAAAGGGTTTTTTCACTGTGAGAACGGTAAGGCTATGGAACTGTCTTCCAGTGGACGTTTGTAATGGCAGGTTCATTGGTCAGTTTCAAAAAAGCTAGGAGTTTCTGCAAACAAGGAAGATTGCAAGTTACTGGTATTGATACATACAAGTAGAGTTGATCCAGGGAAATTTCCGATTGCCACTGAGTCAGGAAGGAATTTTTTCCCCCTTCATAAATTTGGTGGGGGTTTTTTGCCTTCCTCTGGATCAACAGTTAGGCAGGAATGAGGATATGCTAGATGGGTTGGACTGGATGGACGTATGTCTTTATTAACCTCAAATACTATACTATACTATACTATACTATTAATACCAGTAATTCCAATATTATATAGTATCCCTATACCAACCAGAACTGCAGTAAGTCATGATTAATCAGTAATTCCAATATTATATAGTATCCCTGTACCCCAACCAGAACTACAGTATATGTATTAATACAGATTCTCAATATATATAGATCCGTACCACCAGAACTACAGTATTGATTAATACCAGTAATTCTCAATATTATATAGTATCCCTGTACCAATCAGACTACAGTATATGTATTAATACGAGTAATTCTCAATATTATATAGTATCACTGTACCAACCAGAATACAGTATATTTATTAATACCAGTAATTCTCAATATATATAGTATCCCTGTACCAACAGAACTACAGATATGATATTAATACAGTAATTCTCAACATTATATAGTATCCCTTTACCAACTGAAACTAAAGTATAGTATTAATACAATAATTCCCAATATATATAGTATCCCTAACCAACCCGAACTGCAGTATATGTATTAATACCAGTTATTCCCAATATTATAGTATCCCTGTACAACCAGAACTACAGTATATGTATTAATACAGAATTCTCATAGTTTTAGTATCCCGTATTAACCAGAACTGCAGTATATGTATTAATACCAGTAATTCTCAATATTATATAGTATCCCTGTACCAATCAGAACTACAGTATATGTAATGTCGAGTAATTCTCAAAGTTAATAGTATCCCTGTACCAACCAGAACTACAGTATATGTATTAATACCAGTAATTCTCAATTATATAGTATCCCTTTACCAACTAGAACTAAAGTATATGTATTAATACCAGTAATTCCCAATATTACCGTATATACTCGAGTATAAACCGAGTTTTTCAGGCTGTAAAACCTGCCTGAAAACTTGGACTCGGTTTATACTCGAGTCACTAAGTTGAAGGTACCTGTAAGCGTCCTCTCCATTCCGGCAGCAGCGTCCTCTCTATTCGATCATTCCTGTACTGGCGCGCCGGCCGACGTCACTGCCCGGCGCCAAGGCCCGGCGCCAATTAGTGACGTCAGCCGGCGCGCCAGTACAGGGAATGATGCGGATGCCGGAATGGAGAGGACGCTGCTGCGGAATGGAGAGGACACTGCTGCCGGAATGAGAAGACACTTACCTTCAATGCCAGAACAGGAAACCCTTGAATAGAGGAGAGCCCACAGCTCCTGAGAAGGAGAGCCCATAGGTACAAACTGAACTGGGTGGGAGGGTGAGGGTGGGCATTCAAAATGTTGGAAACTAGAACTCCCAGCATGCTTTATTAGATGGGAGTTGTAGTTTCCAAACATCTTGAATGCGAAGTGAGTGGTGGCATTCAATATGTTGGAAACTACAACTCCCAGCTATAAAGCATGCTGGGATTGTAGTTTCCAACATCTTGAATGCCACCCTCCACTTGGCATTCAAGATATTTGGAAACTACACAGCTAATAAAGCATGCTGGAGGTAGTTAGTTTCCAAACATCTTGAATGCCAAGTTACTCGGTTTATACTCGAGTAAAACTTTTATTAGATTTTTTAGGTGAAATGGGCACCTCGGTTTATACTCGGGTCGGTTTATACTCGAGTATATACGGTATATAGTATCCCTATCCCCGATCCAACCAGAACTGCAGTATATGTATTAATACCAGTAATTCCAATATTATATAGTATCCCTGTACCAACCAGAACTACAGTATATGTATTATACAGTAATTCTCAATTTTATATAGTATCCCCGTATTAACCAGAACTGCAGTATATGTATTAATACCAGTAATTCTCAAATATTATATGTATCCGTTACCAATCAGAACTACAGTATATGTATAATATCCGAGTAATTCTCAAATTATATAGTATCCCTGTACCAACCAGGACTACAGTATATGTATTAATACCAGTAATTCTAAATATATAGTATCCCTGTACCAACCGTACAGTAATTATTTAATACGAGTAATCTTTCAATATATAGTATCCTGTACCAACCAGAACTACAGTATATTTATTAATACCAGTAATCTTCAATATTATATAGTATCCCCTACAACCAGAACTACAGATATGTATTAATACCAGTAATTCTCAATATATTATAGTATCCCTGTACCAACCAGAACTACAGTATATGTATTAATACCAGTAATTTCAACATTATATAGTATCACATACCAACCAGAACGCGAGTATATGTATTAATACCAGTAATTCTCAATATTATATAGTATCCCTGTACCAACCAGAACTACAGTATATGTATTGATACGAGTAATTCTCATTTATAGTATCCCTGTGCCAACCAGGACTACAGTATATGTATTAATACCAGTAATTCTCAATATTATATAGTATCCCTGTACCAACCAGACTATAGTATATTATTAATACCAGTATTCTCAATATTATATAGTATCCCGTACCAACCGAAACTACAGTATATTTATTAATACCAGTAATTCTCAATGTTATATAGATCCCTGTACCAACCAGAACTGCAGTAATTTATTAATACCAGTAATTCTCAATATTATATAGTATCCCCGTACCAACCAGAACTACAGTATATGTATTAATACCAGTATTCTCAACATTATATAGTATTCCCTTTACCAACTAGAACTAAAGTATATGTATTAATACCAGTAATTCCCAATATTATATAGTATCCTATACCAACCAGAAACTGCAGTATATGTATTAATACCAGTAATTCCCAATATATATAGTATCCCTGTACCAACCAACTACAGTATAGTATTATACCAGTAATTCTCAATATTATATAGTATCCCTGTACCAACCAGAACTGCAGTATATGTATTAATACCAGTAATTCTCAATATTATATAGTATCCCTGTACCAATCAGAACTACAGTATATGTAATACGAGTAATCTCACAAGTTATATAGTATCCCTGTACCAACCAGACTACAGTATATGTATTAATACCAGTAATTCTCAATATTAATAGTATCCCTGTACCAACCAGGACTACAGGATATGTATTAATACAGTAATTCTCAATATTATATAGTACCCTGTACAACCAGAACTACAGTATATTATTAATACCAGTAATTCTCAATATTATATAGTATCCCATACCAACCAGAAACACAGTATATGTATTATACCAGTAATTCTCCAATATTAATAGTATCCCTGTACCGTACCAACCAGAACTACAGTATATGTATTAATACCAGTAATTCTCAACATTATATAGTATCCACATACCAACCAGAACTGCAGTATATGTATTAATACCAGTAATTCTCAATATTATATAGTATCCCTGTACCAACCAGAACTACAGTATATGTATTGATACGAGTAATTCTCAAAGTTATATAGTATCCCTGTGCCAACCAGGACTACAGTATATGTATTAATACCAGTAATTCTCAATATTATATAGTATCCCTGTACCAACCAGAACTACAGTATATTTATTAATACCAGTAATTCTCAATATTATATAGTATCCCTGTACCAACCAGAACTACAGTATATTTATTAATACCAGTAATTCTCAATGT